>JALJCO010004013.1:0-82500 GCA_023101725.1 Atherinomorus stipes | reverse complement strand
GTGGAGCACCGACATGCATCAAGTGCTGGATATTGACCCCAGAAATCATCTATTATTACTTACATTAGGCTAATGTTTGGGTCAAAGTTACACGGTATCCCTTCAGTGACTGAATAACTTCAGTCCTACTCAAGACCACCAAACATCTAATTATTTTAAGACTTAACCCAACATGAACGTGAATAATTCATTTTTTGGTGGTGATTAGACTTTTGGATGCGTCGAAGATTAATATCAAAACTGAACTGCAGTATTTTAATGTAGTATCAGATACTCCCTCTGGGGCCCTTCATGGCCAAAAATGTCCCATTGGCTTCCATTAACATTTCATAATTTAATCCCACAGTCATTCCAGTTTAAACCTATTCGTTCTTTAATATCAGCATTTCATTTGGAAGAGAAGTGGTCACATATGACATTTTTACTTGATTCCTCAAGATTCAGCTGGTTTCCCCTTTTTGGCAGATGCTGGAAATTCTGCTATTTTGGAGTTATATTCCGGGGAGCTCCATGTGTACTGTATGACACATTAGTTAAATTATTTTTTCATATCTTACTTTATCAACATTCCAATAATCAGAAATTATTTCACACACAAACAAATCAGTCTTAGCGCACCCCGGTGGTTCCAGGACACCACCAAAGACCCACCCCTCTGATACTTATTACAAGGAAAATAATTCATGTTTTTGTTTTCTTGCAATAAATAATGCAGTAATTCAAATAATCAAATTGGGTTTTATAAGGTTAAAATCCTAAAAAATAATTGAATGTTTTTTAGCAGGTCTAAACTTGTTAAGGAGATTTATAAAATGAAAGAAAAAAAGGCAGTTTATGGCAGTTTTTGTGTAAGGATATTTTTCACCACAAAGGTCAGTAGTGGTTGGTAAATAAAGGGTGAAACTGATGGAGTGAACACAACAACAAGAGACACAGAAATAAAAAAAATCCCCAAACTTTAAAAAATATATATATTCAGGAAGAAGGAAGATGAAGAAAAAGAACTTATCAAATCCTTCCCTTTTCCTAAAGTAAATTTTTATATTTAAAGCAGATTGAACAAACTTTAACTATATTAACTACGTATTCTTAACTATTCATATAAAAATATAAAAGATGCATATATGAATATGATACAAATGCTATATATTCTTTTCATATGTACATATTAAATCATATAGTATCAATACAATGCCTATTCAAATCATATCTATTTACAGTATATTTTTGCTAATGGGTTAAAATTATTATAGATCAACTTTAGGACGTTGTTTTAGCTCCACTAATGCTTATACCAAACCTTTTTGCAGTTTGATTTGCCTTCAGTTTAAATTCTTGCCATAAAATTTCCAAACAGACAGTTTTGCGACAGTAACTTGTCCCTGACTTTATAATGAAAATGTGCTGTTTGAAGTTCTAGGGTGTGAAAGCTGACGGATCTTTCTCTGTTTTGAGGACATTAACTTTACAAATATTCTGATGAGAAAACAAGATGAGGTACGAAGGTGCTTTGTATCTTGTCAGGTGGAGAAGAGCAGCGTGGATGATGATATTCAGAAGGCCTTTCGCTTCCAGCGGGATCACCTGCAGAAGACCATAACCAGTCTGAACATGAAGCTGGCTAAATCTGCCGAGGAGCATGAGAAAGTTTACGTGAAGTTAATGAAGGTAAACAACTCATCACATGACTGCAGAGCCGCTGTAGGTTCCAGTTCGCCTGCAGCCATCACACACGTCTGCTGGGGACGCTTTCTGGCAGCCTGCAGTTGTAGCTGAGAGGGTCGACCGTGAGGAAGACAACAAATCAGAATACAGAGACCAGTCACTGCCAGGACTCTGGAGACCAGCAGAGGGCACTATAGCCATTTATTATTCCAATCATAGCTGCATTGTGTTGCAAAGTCAAAGGTGAATGACAGAAAAATGCTCATACGGTGTCTCTAATGGACAAAACTGTATAAAATTGCAGTAGCAGCTTCGTTTAATAGGTGGTACACTGCAAAAACTCAAATCTTAACCAGTATATTTTCCTAATTTCTAGTCTAAATATCTCATCACACTCAAAATAAGACAAAATTACCTCAAAACATTTTTGTGAGATAAAGGAACTCGTTTTAAGGCAATGCATCTTATTTCAAGAAATCTTATCAAGAAAATTTATCCTGTTCTTTCGGCAGAATTTTTTGCTTATTACAAACCACAACTTGCCTACTCTTAAAATAAATAAAAGAACGTCTCATGTGGTGTGAACATTTAAACACAGGATTCTGGACTGAGTTCCACCATTTTATTTCACTCGATGGCTTGATAGCTTGGTAGATGATTTTGTCTGAAATTAGACGGAACAGTAAATACAGCAGATCATATCAAATGTCTGAATCACTTTAATGTGAAAACACAGAAACCCTACATCATTAATGCATCCACTTATCTGGGGTACATATCTTCCTCACGGTAAGCAAACACGGTAGCTTCACATATAAACACATTATGAATATCATGACATATTGCAAGAAAAGGAGAGTCCATTCACAACTCACAGGTTTCCTTTGTTCCAGTGGTTTGGATGGAAAGAGGCTAAGAATAGGCTGGCAGGGTTGGGTTATATAGCATCCTGGGCCTGTCAATGAGGTAACAGGTGATGGTGACTATTGTAATGGCAGATGAGATGAAGTATAAAAATCTCAAATGAAATGAAGACAAATAAAAAAAATACACAGCTAAAATAAAATATAAAAATGCTCAACTAAGCAGGGGCGGAGCTAGGGGGTGGCCACATGCTTTAACCGGGCAACACACAAGAAGTTACAGAGACCCCAAGCTGCTTCCAAACCACTTTTCCTTCTTATTGTAGACAAAAACTGCCCCATACAGTTGGAATTTTTAAGATCGGACATGCAGAAGTTAAAAATCCCACTTTTAAGCTTTTCTCACTGATATTGCGATTGGGGAAAAAAGCTTCTTCTTTACAGGGGAGACCAGAAACTGCTTCCAAACCACTTTTCCTTCTTATTTTACACACTAGCTACCCCATACAATTGAATGTATTTGTAATATATATATATATATATATATATACATGCGCTCTGAGGTATCTACCTATAGCCACACCTATGTCAGTAATGGTCTCTCCCTGGCCACCCCAGTAAAATATTTCTGGCTCCACCACTGCAACTAAGGAAAAATATCATCATTTTTCTCCATAAATGTGAGGTTGTTCATCTTTTCTAAAAGGACAGTTCACTAGATGATGACATCTTGATGATGTGATTGTACTTCTTTGTGCTAAACATTATTTCTAGGCTGTTATGCTGTTATTGTACTGGTCTGACCCACTGGAGACCAGATTGCTGAGGATGTGGAACCAGAACTTAGAGGAGTTTGACTCCTCTGGTTTAACTCTTAGTAAAAAAAAAGATGTTCAAGTTTCCAAAAATAAGTGATATGATCTTCAAGGCTTATGTGGAGTATTTTCTCCAGATGAACTTTTCTAACGGTGGCTGTGATCTCTGCAGGAAAACATGACTCTGATTGCTGAAATCAACGCACTGCGTAAAGAGCTGCATTCAACGAGGACTCAGGCCAAAGACTACAAAGCTCAGCTGGCCGTCTTAAAGAAGTCCAAGAAGTCTGGAAGAAACTCAGAGGAAGGATCCCAGCTCGAATAAGTCGGATGACTGCATGCTGATTACGTACAGTAAAATACAGTTTTATCCTGTTTCAGTAGAACTGGATCAATAACCAGTTAGTTTTAGATGTTCATTAATTTGACGACTGGCAGATGGTCAGAAACATATTTGTTTTTATGAAGTTGTCCATTTTGCTTCAGTTTAATAAAAGTGTAAAAGTCATGAATGATGTCATAAAGTGACAAAAACGTCTGTCGACTAAAAGTCAGGAGGGTTTCAACAGTCATGGCTGCCTCATCCTCATGTCCTCCTCAGACAGTTTTGTCTGCTCTTACATTTTATATTTGGTGCGTTGGTAAGGTTTTCAACAACAATTCATCTTAGTCTATCCAGCATTTTTTTACCCTCACATCTTGTAGAATTTGATGACAAATTTGACTCTTTCTGGGAACCTTTGTGGCCAAAAGTGTTCATGGTTAAAAAAAAAAATAAAAAAGAGTCAGGGTTCTTGTAGGGTCTTAAAAAGTCTAAAATTCAGAACCTAAAGTTTAAGGCAGGGTTGAGCTATTATCTTATTTGGCCCTCTGCCAATTGTTCTTTTCAAAATTGAGATTTTCTGAGCAAACTGAAAAGTTATTCTGATATTTATTCATTGTTGCGCTTCCCTTCTTACCACAAATGACCATTGCATTACATTGTGGGGAAGGGTGGTGCTGTTGTTTTTCTATCAGCTCAGATCTGGAAGCCCATGATCAGAGAATAAATCAGAAGATTGTCAAATGTCAGATAGTTTATGAAAAGCAGTGGCACACTGACAAGAAAGTTTAAAATAAGTCAGGAACACTTTTTGACTTTTTTACAGAAGTCGATTTTAGAGTAGTATGCCAAATATTTAAGCAGAAAGTCACTGTTTGATAGAGTATACTTTGTGATATATTTTTGTCTCATGGAGGTTTGAATTGATGTTTTGCCAAAAGTTTTTGAAGGCCTATTTGGATATTTAGTCATTTCAGGCCAGAGTACTTTTTGGCTGTCCAATGTAAAGAATTTGGACACCCCTGGTTTAAGGCCTTAAAAAGGGTAATCTTTTCATCCAAGGTCTTAAATTTGATTGAGACAAGTCTTAATTTTTTTTTCACTTTTATTCATTCCAGAGCGTTGGCCACATAGAATACGCTGAATAATATATCTGAAGTTGATTCTGTCAGTCGTTCTGAGAGTTTCAGATAGCTTTATGTATATACAGTATATTTGGATGTCTATTTTTATGTAGTATCAGATATAAAAATCTCATTGACTTCAATTAAAACTGCAAACTTTAATGTCAGTCATCCCAGTTTAAAATCATTCTCTGATTTCAGGATTTCATATGGAAGAAATTACTGGATTCCACCAGTTTCAACTGGTTTGCTCTTGTAAGCATTTTCTTTTCCAACCAGTTATTGTCATGGAACCACCAGGGTTATGATTGTTTTGTGTGGTTGCGTGAAACAAATTCTCAACCAACACAAAAAGCATAAATCTTTGCACCCCCTGGTGGTCCCACAGCTGCAGAATTTCCTGCGTCTGCCTACAGTGGGAAACTGGTGGGAAACCAGTAAAAATGTCAAATATAAAGTTGATATTGAAGAATGAATAATTTTAAGTTGGATTCACTGTGAGATTAAATATTGGCATCATTACAAAAAGAGTTGGGGGGGGGGTCGTCATTGAAAATGCTTAATAAACACATTAGAAACAATTAACTGAAGTTTAAACTGTCATTTAAAGGGTTAAGAGTCTTAAATTGATTGTCAATTTTGTGCAAGTCTAAATTCATTTGAGTGATTCTTATAAAAAAAAATCTGTAAAAATATTGATCTTAACGTATGTCAGCTGTTTCAGGGTTCTTTGTGCATGGATCATTTTGGCTGTGAAGGTCCTCAGAGGAAGAGAAATCTGAGGAGGACTCGAGGGTTGAGGAATAAATGTACAAGACTTGAGATACCAGGACTGAACTGTGTTAGATGTGGATACTGGAGTCTCTCTACAGGACAGGAAACCAGATTAAACTTTATTTAAATACATTTTAGATGATAAAAGGGTTACAACAGAGAAACAAGAGAAGGAAGACGGTACGAAGGAGGGGAGACGTTTTCACAGCGAGGCTAGAAGTCTGCAGACATCTTGGTAAAGTTCAGTTTCAGGTCTGCGGTGTGCATCTCGATCCTCTTGTGCAGCTCATCCATTGAAGTGGACAGAGTGTCGTACAGGGCCTGGACACACAGACGGTTAACACACCGATGTTAAACCAGTCAAACCAGTCAGATATGCTGGGGGTCTTCTCTTACCTGAGCCTTCTCCGTCTCTTTGCTGCAGACGTCTCTCAGGCTCTTGATCTTGGCCTTCAGCTGCTGCGTCTCTACGGCGATCTCCTGGATCTTGTCGGCCATCTCCTCGCGCTTCTGTTGGATTTGGTTACACTGCCTGGAAAACGGTTCCAGTTCGGTTTTTCAGACTTAAACTTGTAAACTATGAGAAGTGGTGCAGTGATTCCTACCCCAAGACTTCCTGAACGTGCTGCTCCTTCATCTCTCTCTTCTTCTGCCTGCGGATGTTCTGCTTGCACTCCTTATCCAGCTTCATGCCCAGAGAGCGCTTCAGCTGGCCCTCCTCGATGCACAGGTTCTTCAGCTCCTTCTGCTTCTTCTCATACTGAGCCATCAGCTCCTGGCCCTGGGAGTGACATCACATGACACACATCAGCAGGACATTCATTTCTCAGGCTTAACTGACCAGAGCTTCATTTTCCAGCCTTTAATTAAAAAGAAAAAAACGTTCTAAATATGATCTTATGGATCAAATTCAGATGGGAGCAAGTACAAAGAAATGTGGTTTTATTAACACGTGCAGGCCGATCCAGCCTTTTACTTGTGAGGATGTTTGGTGCTGTGGGGAGATAATCTAGTAAAGCCGGCTGGCAGCTGGGGACCCCCTCGTACCTCCTCCTGCCGCTGCTTGCTGTTGTTCATGCTGCTCTCCAGGTCTTGAAGGAGGCAGAACATCTGCTGGACCTCGGCCTCGGTCTGGGTCACGCCCTGCACCATGTTCTGCAGCTCCACCACGCGCTCGTCCGCCTCTTCCTGAAAGCAAACAGACGCGTGACTTTCCCTCCATCAGCTTTCAGGGTAAACGTCTGCGAGCTGCTTCCTTTCAGGCTCACTATGGAGGTCTTGATGTTCTTGACGTTCTCCCTCATCTTCTCCATCTGGCTCTTCAGCTCCTCTGGAGACTCCACGATCTGAGACTTGAGTTTGCTGATGTCCTCTTTCAGGCTGCTGACGTCCACTTTGACCTGAGCCTGACGCACAAACACAAACATTCAGTTCAACTCCACAGAAGCACAAACACATAAAAGGTGAAGTCTCTGTGCGTCGGGCACCAGTTTCTGTGTCTTCTCTGCGATCTTGGCTTTCCACTCTGCGATACTGTCGTTTTTAGCATTCTGAAAGGAAACAAGAGGATTTAACTTTAACTGTCTGAACACTGTAAAAGGTTTTCCTGTGTCTGGTGTTTTATCATCACCCACCACTTCCTGATATTCATGCATGGTGGTGCTCTGCAGCTCGGACAGAGCGGCTGCCAGCTCGTCTGCTTCGGCCTGCTGCTCCGGAGGGATGGTCCTGAGGAGGAAACAACGGGTCACAGTGGAAGGAGGAAATCCTCATTTATACACTGGAAATTAGCACCGATAAACTCATTTATCTTTTATCTTATTTGATTGTGTACATAATTTAAAAATTTGTATGTTTGTATATTGTCTTTCCATTTCTACGCTGACGACATTCAGATCTATCTTCCACTGCACCTGACCAGAAATCAGTCTGTCATACACAAAACTTTTAGACTGACTAAATGACGTGAAGTCATGGCTCGCGCGGAATTTCCTTCATCTTAATGACGCCACGGCTGATTTTATTTTGTTTGGCACTCCGCTCATGTTTAGCTCTCTCCCAGACTTCTATTCCCTCCCCCAAGCCCTGCGTGAAAAATCTCAGTTTTATTAGACAGTGGCCTTAAGTTTGAAAAACAGATCAGCGCCTTTGTCAGAACTAGCTTCTTTCAACTCCTCTCCTCTCTAAAAACCTTTTCTTAACCGTGGCGACCTGGAGAAGGCTGTACACGCTTTCATCAGTGCCAGGCTGGACGACTGTAACGCCCTTTTTGTTGGTCTGAACCAGGCTTCCATCGCCCGCCTGCAGCTCGTCCAGAAGAACGCCGCTGCTCGATTTCTGGAGGGCGCGTGCAGGCGGGAACATATAACCCCCGTCCCATCTTCCCTGCACTGGCTGTCCGTCCACTTCTGAATTGATTTTAAATGACTTTTGTTTGTTTTCGAAGCCCTCAACGGTCTGCCCCCCCCCCCCCCCCTTATCTGGCTGACCTTCTAGTCCGCCGGGACCCCAGCAGGGACCTTCGTTCAGTTGGACAACTTCTTTTAGAAGTCCCAAGGACGAAGCTGAGACAGTGGGGCGACCGCTCGTTCTCAGCTGCTGGGCCCAGATTGTGGAATTCGCTGCCTCCTGACATTCGTCTCACGACTGAACTGGGCTCTTTTAAATCTAAGTTACACGTAATTTTTTCTGTCTAGCTTTTGATTCTAACTAGTTTATTTCTTAAACTTTATTCTCTTTTATGTTCACCCTGCACTCACCCAGTAGCCTGTTCTGATTCTCTGTTCTTGATCGTTTTCATAGCTCTTAACTACTTTGCTCTTAATTTTCCAGTGTTTAACTCATATTTTTATGATGTTTTACTTCGTTGTCTCCTTCTCTGTTGCCCCTGCTGTAAAGCACTTCATGTGTCCATTGAGTACTGTAAAGGACTACATAAATAAACTTGATTTGATAATGTTTAGTTTGTCTGTTTGTACTTGACACCACAACAAAATCCCTGAACTGTAAACAGTTTTTATCTGGAAATGGGGCTGCCATGATTAGTCAATTATTTCACTAATCGTCGACTATGTTGATAGTCAATTAATAATTTCATAATCAACTAATCATTTATTGTCTTTAAGCTTTGTTTTTCCTCTCAAAATTGCCACTGTACCTTCTGATGCCTGGTCCGCCTTTCTGTCTGGGCAGCTTTTCTTGAATTGCATTGATATACAGACCCTTTCCAAAAAATTTGAATATCATGGAAAAGGTGTTTCATTTCCATAATACCATTAAAAAAGTTAAACCTTCATAGATTATAGATTCAGGGCCCACAGTTTAAATGATTTCAAGTATTCATTTGTTTATTTTTACATAATTTGGGCTTCCAGCTCATAAAACCCACAAAAACAGGAATTCAAAAAATTTGAATACTGTGAAGAAATCACCATTCTCAGTTTTTACAGAAAAAAAAGAAATTAGGATCAAAATATGGCATTTTCAAAACAATATGTCAGTCTTCAATACTTGGTTGGGAATCCCTTTGCCTTAATCACTGCCTCGATGCGCCGTGGCATTGAGGCAATCAGCCTGTGGCATTGCCTGGGAGTTATGGAAGCCCAGATTTCCTTGACGCTTGCCGTCAGCCCTTCCTTGTTTTTGGGTCTGGTGTCCCTCATTTTCCTCTTGATAATACCCCATAGATTCTCAATGGGGTTTAGGTCCGGCGAGTTGGCTGGCCAGTCAAGCACTGTGATGGCATGGGCATCACACCAGGTTCTGGTGCTTCTGGCGATATGGGCAGGGGCCAGGTCCTGCTGGAAGACGAAATCTGCATCTCCATACAGATCCTCAGCAGAAGGAATCATGAAGTCCTCTAAAACATTCTGGTAGACTGTTGCGGTGACCTTGGATTTAAGAAAGCAGAGTTTACCAACACCTGCACTGGTCATTGCACCCCAAATCATGACTGACTGTGGATATTTCACACTGGACCTCAAGCAGCTTGGTTTCTGTTCCTCACCCATCTTCCTCCAAACCCTTGGACCTTGATTCCCGAATGAAAGGCACACTTTAGTTTCATCGGAAAAGAAGACCTTGGACCACTGGCCAACAGCCCAGTCCTTCTCCTTCGCCCAGTTGAGACTCTTGCTTCGTTGGCTCAGGCTCAGAAGTGGCTTGACCCGAGGAACCCGGGTGACTCCCGCCTCATTCCACTCTTCTGGATCTCTGCCAGATTATTGAATCTTCTCTGTTTGATAATCCGCTAAAGCCCACGGTTGTCTCATCTTCTCCTGCCACATTTTTCCCTTCCACTAGACTTTCCATTGATATGCTTGAACACAGCACTCTGTGAACAGCCAGCCTCCTTGGCTATGAACTTTTGCGGCTTACCCATCCTATGGAGGGTATTAATGATGGTCTTCTTCTGGCCAGTTGTCAAGTCTGCAGTCTTCCCCATATTGAACCGAACTGAGACAATTGAACCAAACTGAAGCAATTTATTGACACCTGGGGAAACTTTGAGTTTAGTAGATGGTTAGTGAGTGACACTCAGTTTAAAACATTCATGCCCTGCAAAATTTGGGCTGATTTCTTCACAGTATTCAAATTCTTTTGAATTCTTGTTTCTGTGGGTTTTATGAGCTGGAAGCCCAAATTATGTAAAAATAAACAAATGAATACTTGAAAACATTTAAATTGTGGGCCCTGAATCTATAATCTATGAAAGTTTAACTTTTTCAATGGCATTATGGAAATGAAACACCTTTTCCATGATATTCAAATTTTTTGGAAAGGGTCTGTACTAGCCGTCAAAAGTTTGGGCATGTTTTTCCAAGTAGATTCAATGAGAAAGTGTACAAACCTTTGACTAGTACTGTAAATATGCTACAATTTTCGTATAATCTGATAAGTCAACTAATCGCCAAAATAATCGGTGACTAGTAGATTATGAAAATAATGGTTTGTGGCAGCCCTTTCTGGAAATAAACTCTCTGACTCTGATGTATCTACACACACACACACACCGTCCAATTCATCAGCTACATCTGTTAACACTGATATCCAACCAGCCAATCACACAGCAGCATCTAGTCAAGTAGATATGGTGAAGATGACCTGCTGAAGTTCAACCTGAGCATCATAATGACAACTGTGTGATGCTGTCATGTCAATATGGAGTAAAATCTCTGAGGAATGTTTCCAACACCTGCTTGGATCCAACATACCAGGAATTAAGACGGGGGTCCGACCCAGTTCTAAACGGTGGTCCTGATGAAGTGGATGGTGGGAGTATTTGAGATGTTTTTGCTGATATCATGCAGTGAAATCTGTCTGTATGTGGTTCATTATAAAAACTTAATTGTTAGTTTATTCCTTCACTCAAAAACAAATTGAATAAAAAGCTAAAAAACAAAGAGAAAACAAAACAAACAACTTACGTCAGTATTTCGATCTTCTTCTCCGCCTCTAAATTGCCCTTGGTGTAAGCCTGCAGTCTGTCCATGTCCGCCCTCTGAGATCACAAAATCAGCTTCTTATTACAACTACTGTATATTAATCGTAATATTAGCATCTTTGAACTACAACTAACACCTTCAGCCATCTGAAACGTCCTGACAAAGCAAACACAACTGAATGCAATCATCTAAACTAAAACCTCTGGTAAGAGGCAGCTCATCAGTGTGAATCAATCCTATAATCTCTTGTTTTTGCAGCTTTAAGTCTGCCGACGTTCTTCATTGGTCTAAAACTGAGTTCTCCAACTCAGAGCAAACTCAAGCTTTAAGCCTGGATCGACGCTCAACATGATGAACTAGAAATCATTTTCAAGCCAAGCTTTAATGCACTGAAGGCACATTTGTCTTTAAACTGGTCTCCCAGATCCAAACTTCCATGCAGTCTGTTTTTTAATTTGATAACATTATTTTCTCATCGGCCTCAGCCAACAGCCGATACCACCTGCTGATATTTGGGGCCGATACAGCATTTGACCTCAAAATTAATGTACAGTTGTGTGAAAAAGTGTGTGCTCCCTTCCTGATTTCCTACTTTTTTGCATGTTTGCCACACTTATATGTTTCAGATCATCAAACATATTTAAATATTAGACAAAGATAGCACAAGTAAACAGAAAATGCCGTTTTTAAATGAAGATTGCTATTCGTAAGGGGGGAGATCCAAACCTCCATGGCCCTATGTGAAAAAGTGATTGCCCCCCTGGTAAAACATAAATTAACTGTGGTTTATCACATCTCTGGAAAGCTGAGTTCAATTTCTCTAGCCACACCAAAGCCAGATTACTGCCACACCTGTTCTCAATCAAGAAATCACTTAAATAGGACCTGCGTGACGAATTTAAGTAGACCAAAAGATCCTCAAAAGTTAGACATCGATCTAACTGCGATCCAAAGAAATTCAGGAACAAATGAGAAACAAAGTAATTGAGATCTATCAGTCTGGAAAAGGTTCCAAAGCCATTTCTAAAGCTTTGGGACTCCAGAGAACCACAGTGAGAACCATTATCCACAAATGGTGAAAACATGGAACAGTGGTGAACCTTCCCAGGAGGGGCCGGTCGACCAAAATTACCCCAAGAGCACAGCGATGACTCATCCAAGAGGTCATAAAAGACCCCAGAACAACATCCAAGAACTGCAGGCCTCATTTGCGTCAATTAAGGTCAGTGTTCATGATTCCACCATAAGAAAGAGACTGGGGGGCAAAAATGGCTGCATGGCAGAGTTCCAAGACCAAAACCACTGCTAAGCAAAAAGAACATAAAGGCTCGTCTCAGTTTAGCCAGAAAGCATTTGGGAAAATACTCTGTGGACTGACAAGACAAAAGTTGAACTTTTTGGAATGTGTAGGTCCCATTACATCTGGTGTAAAGTAACACGACATTTCAGAAAAGGAACATCATACCAACAGTAAAATATGGTGGTGGTAGTGTGATGGTCTGGGGGTGTTTTGCTGTTTCAGGACCTGGAAGACTTGCTGTGGTAAATGGAACCATGAATTCTGCTTCTACCAAAAAATCCTGAAGGAGAACGTCCGGCCATCTGTTGGTGACCTCAAGCTGAAGCGCACTTGGGTTCTGCAGCAGAACAATGATCCAGAACACACCAGCAAGTCCACCTCTGAATGGCTTAAGAACAACAAAATGAAGACTTTGGAGTGGCCTAGTCAAAGTCCCCACCTGAATCCCATTGAGATGCTGTGGCATGACCTTAAAAAGGCGGTTCATGCTGGAAAACCCTCCAATGTGGCTGAATTACAACAATTCTGCAAAGATGAGTAGAACAAAATTCCTCCACAGCGCTGTAGAAGACTCACTGCCAGTTATCACAAACGCTTGATTGCAGTTGTTTCTGCTAAGGGTGGCCCAACCAGTTTTTAGGTTTAGGGGCAACCACCTTTTCACACAGGGCCATTTAAGTTTGGATTTTTTCCCCCCTTACTAATAAAAACATTCATTTAAAAACTGCATTTTGTGCTTACTTGTGTTATCTTTGTCTAATATTTAAATTTGTTTAATGATCTGAAACATTTAAGAGTGACAAACATGCAAAAAAATAGGAAATCAGGAAGGGGGGGGAACACTTTTTTCACATAACTGTATTGGCCAATGCCAGCAAAAATGCAAATATCAACCTAAAATATTGGCCGGGTGATGCATTGGTCTCTCCTTCCTGTGAACTGAAGTGTAAAACTGTTCCCATGTGGACAAACATAACCTACAAATCTGGCCTGTTTCTCCAGGATCATCTCCATCCTCTGCTTCCTGAAGTGAAGAAAGTTCATGATGGCACTCAGGATGGTCATAGTCCTCTGTTTCTCTGTTGAAATAAGGAAAAGTTTTTCACCCAAACTGCCAATCAGATGCATGTTAAACAGCAAAGCAAAGCTTTGTGTCATATGTCATCATGAAAACTGTCGAATGACAATGTCACCTCAAGCAGAATCATCAGTTCAACCAAAACGTGTTGGCTGCAGCCCTGAAGATGACACTTACTCGGAGCCAGCAGGTCGTTGAGGGAGAAATCATAAACCAAGCACATGGGCAGGAACTGCCGCCTGGAAAACAAAGATCACAGCTGCTGCACGAATGCTGGACACCAGATAAAAGGCTTCTGTCTGGAGGTAAAAATCTCACATCAGGACTCGTGACGTGTTGACACTCACATGCGTGTAGACACTCATGATGGCGGTGGCGCCCTCATGATAGGCCGGATACTGGATGTTCTCCAGAAGTGGGACCTGTTTTACAAACAGATGAAAACGAGGCGTCAGCTACGTCGACAGCGTAGGGCTTTGCAATTACATCGAAATTTGATCGTGATTTCAATTTTCATATCAAACAATCTCCAAACTAGGGCTGCAGCGATTAGTCGATTGATCAACGACTATCAAAATAGTCAGTGACTAATTTAATAATTATAATTAATTAATTAATTAATTATCGTTAACGTTGTTTTTCCTCTCCACATTGCCGCTGTACCTTCCACTGCCTGGTCTTTCTGTCTTGTCATCTTTGCTTGAATAGGTCCTTGATGTAAATAAACACACACACTACCAGTCAAAAGTTTGGACACGTTTTCCCATTAGATTCAATGAGAAAGTGTTGAAACTTTTGACTGCAATTTTTGCATGATCTGATTAGTCTACAAATCAATAAAAAATAATCAGTAATTAATCGATTATCAAAATAATAGTTTGTGACAGCCCTACTCCAAACTCATATAATCAAGTTGAAACAATTTGCCATTTTTAGTTACACAACTTCTGAAAGAAGTGCGCATGTGCAGTACATTCCCTTCCACGCGGCCCTGCTGCAACCTACATTTAGACAGCTGAAGAGCGAAGGAGGTCTGATGTGTTTCGTGTAAATTATCAAAGTGAGAGAGTCAGAAATGCTGAGTAAAAGCATTGTGTTATTAAAAAGCAATCATTTTAATAACTGTGATTTCAATATTGACCAAAATAATTGTGATCATGATTTTTTTCAGCAATCGAGTAGCCCTACGACAGCAGGAGATGGTGTGAGATGAACCTCAAAGACAAAACGTCAGGGTTTGGAGCAGAATTATTTCTGATTATTAGGTGTGATCTACATGTGTCCCAGTGGGTTTCCAAATGTAGGAAATACAACTTCTGATGCTTCAGATATCACAGCATAAAGCAGCAACCTGCACAGGAAACATGGATAACGCAGTTCCTGAGAATCACGATGAAGCAAACTATGGCTCGTCTTGAGGTTTGGTGGTTTGGTCAGGTTTAGTGGAACTGAGGTTGGAACATCAGCCAGAGGAGGTGATGTTCAGGGCAAACTGGCCCAAAGAGAAACTAACTGGATATTTACATCTAATACTAGAACAAATGGACTACATGATTTGAGTGTGAGATGTTTTCTAGCCTGAGATTGATCATTTCAGTGTTGCATTCTGAAAGAAAACTGGAGGTGGCTCATACAATAAATGAGTGGCTAAGATGACTGGATACTGACTGGCATTCAGAAATGCTGTTTTTATTGTGACTGACCGTGTTAGAACTGAAGATGCTCTGATGGAGGAGCATTTGTTTTTTTTGTTTTTTTAACCGTGAGCCAAATAACTCAAATGTTTTCCCTCAGATGGATAATGAAATGTTTTTGTCTTTATTGTAATTTTTGCAATCACTGGATTTTGTGTTTAGCGCTCCAAGTGTTAAAGCGCAACTTCTTTCTCCCTTTTTGCTTAATAGACGTGTTACGCAGGTAAATATCTCAGAAGGCCATCGGCTAATGATGATGATGGACACCTTTATCAATGGTCAGAGTAAGGAGAATCCAGGGATAGACCCCACATTCACCTTAGAAACACCATGAGGATCCAGAAAGAAGTGAAGCCCACCACAGTATATGATAGGAAGATGATACTTCCCTATAACCCCTTCATCACCATGGAAACCAGTAAGGCCTTCATGATTCATGTCAAACAAAGGCAGAGTCATAGGAGAACACAGCTGATTTCTGATTGGACAGTGCTGTTCTCATGCTTTTCTTACATTCTCATATAATTGTTGGGGTCTGAACTGTGTTTGGTTTGGATGCCGATGCTTGATGGAGTCTTTTAGCTGAGTTTCTCCATTATGTTGCTATGCTACATGTTAGCAATGATGCTTCCTGGTGTCTGCAGACCTTATGCTACCTCCTGTTCAAGAGGGTCTAGGATGAAGACGATCAGTGGATAAGTCATGTTAGAAGTAAAAATGCAGAACTCACCAGTGAGTGACACTCTGGCCTGAAGCGGTACAGGAGATGCAGAACTCTCATGTACAAAGTCTGAACAGCTTCTGGCTGTAAGAGAGAACAAAAATCAGTTAATGGTCTGTTTGCCATCTAAGTGCAGGATACCAGAGGCTCCAACTCAAACGGTGTCTCCATGATGAGGCTTCATCTCACCCAGTCCAGTTCTGATTCTTTATAACAAGCGACCAGAATCTCAAAGTGTGTAAAGGGACATGTCTACACGAAAAGGTCATGCTGGCTTTGTTAGCAACATTTCATGACAAAAATGCAGCTGTTCAGGGCAGTAAGTAAGTAAAAAAAAAAAATAAATAAAAATTCTTTATACAGTGGATTTCACAGATAAACATCACAAAGTGCTAAAAATAAAAGGGGAAGTAATGATACAACATAATCACATAATTAAAATCGTAAAATAAATAAATAAAATAACAGTCAATCACAGCCAAAAGTTTTCCTAAATTAAAAGAAAAATCTTCAGCTGCTTTTTAAAATATTCCACAGAGTCAACCAAATGGAGGGACAGGGAAAGGTCATTCCTGAGTCTGGGGCTACAGCAAAGACTGTAAATAATAGGTCTACAGTGCTGAAAACCAGCCCCCCCCTCGCCCCGGTTTTTAAAACAAGTCTTTGGGACATTTAAGAGATTCTGGCCTAAAGAATGAGGGTGCGACCTGAGGTATAGGGACACAGCAAAAATTATATAGTTTATAAATAAACTATGATTTTAAAAAAAATCATCTGTTTGCTTTAGAAACAAGGACAAGAAACACTGAAACTGATTTAAATTTACATAAACTTGTGCTGGAAACAACAAATCTAATCAGACTTGTGTATTCATATAAAATAGTATACTTTTATCCTCATTTCAGAGCCATTTTATACTTATATTCAGCACATAGTTCAGCTGTAGATGATTCTAAAGTGCCTTAAAGATTAAGTTAACTTGGTTAATGTGTGTTGTAGTTTTAAAGCAGCAAACTGCAGCAGATCTCATTCAGCATCATCACGGTTATATAAATATGTATCTGCTTCTACCTGTCAGCTTTGAATGGTATTTTGTTGAGTACTTTCTATTTTTTTCTAGTACTTTTGAACTGTAATTCTGTATTTGTTTATATTATTCATTGTCTGGTGTTTTGCTGCGTCTGTCGTCATTGTAAATGAGAACTGGTTCTCAACTGACTTACCTGGTTTTATGAGAAAAAGGTCACTACCACTGCTACTTATGGTTGATGCTTAGCATGAACACACAAACAGATCATTGATTAACTGAAACTTGTGATTGATCCAGTAATACATTTCCGCTGACGATGACGATTTTAGCACAACAAAGACACATAGTTTCTGATGGTAAAAAGATTTTTGTCCAATCTCTAATTTATTTGTCAATTTTTCCACCTCTGGGTAACGACTGCACATAACTAAAAAGTTAAATTTAACATTTTTTATAGGATTAATTAGTTTCCGTGCTGTAAATTTGGATTGCGGGGGGTTGGGGGTGTGCATCCGACAAAAACATCAAGAACTTGTCCATTTCTGTCCGGTGTCCAGGTATAAACTTTTACCAATTAGTCTTTTACGCTCGCCTAAACTCAATGAATGATAAATAATCCTATTAAACACTAAAAAACATGACTGTTATTGTTGTGACGCCTTGTGTAAAGTAAAACAGCAACATTTTGTTTATTTATATAGTTTGAATCGATAAAATGTAAACAACTCTGCACACATTTACATGATTAATATACCCGACAGACGGTTTATAACGGTTAAACTATTTTAATAGCATCATTTTTTTCCTTCTCGAGCCTCCGGGTCCTCGCGGACGTTACCTTGGGAACAGGAGTCAGGTCGCCTTTGGTGAAATGTTTCGACTCTTCTCCAGTTAAAACTTCAGTTCGATAAAAGTTCACTATCGCATCCGCATTGCAGACGGGGAATGTGTTTTCAGACATTGTCGCAGTTTTATTTTCAGTAAGAACCGCATATAACACAGAAAAACCTCCTTTCGACGCAAATTACAAAACAAATTTGGCGCCTTTAATACAACTTCCTCGATTCCCAGACGACGCTTCTGATTGGGTCAATTTCTTCTTCTTCTTTAACTTCCATTTCACGTTGAGAGTAAGATGATACATTCAGTTTCGCCCTCTAGCGTACAAATTGTATAAAACATCTGTTTTCCTTTTTGCCTTATAAAAAGGACAAACAAAGCAAAAAGACGCTCATAAAAATGCTATTTCGCAACAAATCTTATTTACTGGCTTGCTTTATAGAATCAAGAAGTCTTTACTGTCTTATGTATTCACAGCAAAATTTTGTTAAGACAACTCTTGGGCAACAAAACAGGCACAAACCAGCTCATGCTGCACATATGCGATGAAACTTTAACTCAGTGCCTATTGGAGTGTGATTAAATAAATAAATAATATTGAAAACAAAATTAATATTTCATATGACACATTTCTAAACAAGTATTACAGTTATTAAACTTTTCCTCTGGGGGAAAAACAAAGTGTTATTCATTATCTAATTTTCAAAGCTTATATACATACATACATATATATTTTATATATATCCCAACAAAAATCCCCCTGATTTCTAAGTAGCCCCTGTTTCTTTTTTCTTTTCCCTCCTATTTCTTTTCCCTTCTCTCTCCTTCCTTGCCTCCCTTGGTTTCTCTGGGCTCTTCCGGCTCAGGGTCGCTCCTTTTCCCCCTTTCTGTTGCCCTTTCTTCTGTTCCTCTCCCTCCTCCTCTCCCCCCCTCCGTTCTTCCTTCTCCTTCCTTCTCCTCCTTCCTGTTTCCTCCCTCCCCCCCCCCCCATATATATATATATATATATTCCTCGATGGAGGGATGAATACAAACCAGAGGTGCCACTTGTAACTCTTGTACTTTGACCCATTTACTCTACCTTTTATTATCTAGTTATATGTGTTGTTGTGGCCTGTCAAAAGACATTCAGATGCAAATTAACTCACATTTGTACTCATGTACATAAATCTACCCTGATTGGTCATTAATCTCGCCCTACGGCTAAACAAACCCCTCTAATTTAATTAAGTTGGATTCAGAAATCCTTCCTTGATTTTCTCTGAGCATTAATTATTTAACACCAGTTTAATTAGTTTATCCTTCAGTTTCATACAGTGTTAGACGTAGTTTTGTATTTCCTTGTGTGGCTCTAAGGTCAACTCAATGAAGCAATGAGACAGGTTTTGTTTATTTATTCAATATTCGTATAAGGCAAATAAATGTTTCCTCTTAAAGAAAAGAGGTGGTGTTTCATGGTATCCAGAAAACAAAAAAACATAGACACTGCTGCAACAACTCAGTACAAGCTTCCTTTTATTAAGCTGAGGATCCTGATTGTTTTAATTTTCCTCAGGAATCTGTGTCCATTCCAGTCTGATATTCCTCTTTATGAAGTCTCAGACATGTTCATTAGGAGACAGATGTGAACTGTAGGACAGTCAGACACACTCTGTATGCATGCAACTGTTGGAAGTCCTTTAGAATGAGGTCTGACATGATCTTACCGAAACAAGCAGCCACCTCCCACAAAGTACACCATTTATTCTCCACACACACAACAATCATTTCACAATCTACATCTTCACATATTAATTTTACAGCATTTGGATTGAAACATCTTAAAGGAACATTAAGAGTCTACATCTCACATCTAAAGTCAAACATTTGGAGACAGAATGAAAAATTAAGATTGTGGTAAATAAAGAGGCAAAAAGTCAAATTTCTGATGTGGAAAAATCAATAATTCAACATGTGAAAATGTCAGAAAGTCCACATATGGGTAGAATGCTGTGCATGCTCCTTCCCTTGCCCTGCTGTAATGGCAGACATCGAAGTGCACGTAAAACAAGTGTTGGACTTGATCCAACTGGCTGAATAAAGTAGTATGTTTAGTATTGAGCTACTGCTTAAAAACTACAAACACAATCAAAGACAAAATCTGTATTATTATGAGGGATGGGCACCAAATTCAGTACTTTTATTGGTACCTACCGATCTCCGTTGGTACTACTGAGTACCGTTTCATGTAAAATCAAATGGTACCATGTTTCGGAGTGGAAGAGTTGGTGATTTCTATGCCGGACATGAATGTCACATCACACACATGACATCAGTCGCCACAGCCAGTCAAAACAAGCAGCTGATTGAAAGCACTTTTCTGGCTCCACTTCTGTGAAACATCAAGCTCGCTGCAATATTTGAGATGCAAAATGCAAGACAAGCAGTGCAAATACGTCTAATCGAAGGAAGCACTTATTTATGGTACTGTACCTGATTTTATCTTAATCTCTCGAAGAAAAATGCTCTTTACATGGTATATTATGTGGTAAAAGAGGTAATTTTATAAACATAAATGACTCATTGATTGCGCATGAGTTATTGTGTGGCTCGGACACCATATAGAATAAAAACAGCTGGATTTTGCTTTAATATTGGTTAAAAATAATATGTTAAGAGTAAAAATAAATCTGTTATTAACATATGAACACACACAAAAGTACAGAAAATTTGTACTGTTGGGTACCGGTACTGATTCCCAGGTACTGGAAGATGGCACCGTATCCATTCAAATGTGAACGTTACCCATCCCTAGCCATTATGTGGTTTTCCATGTCATAGTCAAACAAAAACTGCAGGTACCAGGTTTACTTCCGGATAGAGGTAAATTCATCAATCTTCCTCCTGCCCAATCAGAAGCCTTCCCAACCCCCAGATCTAAAGCCGAATCAAATAAACGTGTTTTCCATGTAAATGTTAATTCGGAATTCTTGTTTCCATGAAAATACAAAGTAAATTATCTAATTCAGAATTATTAAATTAGGAACAATTAATCCGGATTTAAAAAAACAAACAAGCTATGTAACCTATCTGTTCATCCGTTCCTCTGACAGGATCAAACTATTTATTCTCGACACAGAGACACAAATGAACCAGCACACCAGGACCAGACTCCAAGTCCAGCATAGAGAGGACGAGTGAATGTGGTGATGAAGGTGTGGAGGAGGATCAGTGAGCCAGAGGAGACTCTGTAGAAGGACAGAGAGCCAGCAGGACAGTCCACATACACTGCTACTCTGTTAGAGACAGAGGAGGAGACGCGTGTTTCTGTCTTATTGTGACAGACAGTGTAACCTTCTTTATCAGAGCATTTCAGACTCCAGGACTGATCATTGTGTCCAAACAAACAATCTCTGTAGTCTCCTCTTCTGCTGATTTCTCTGTAGCTCACTGATATGTAAACGTCTCCTCTCCACTCCACCTCCCAGTAGCAGCGACCAGTCAGAGCATTTCCACACAGCAGCTGAGGACAGCAGACATCAAATCTGTCGGGATGATCAGGATATGACTGATGTTTCTTCACATATGTCGCCTTCCTGTTGTCGTCAGACAGTTCAAGGTTTCTGTTCACTGTGTTGATGTCGATGGTGAGTTCACAGGAATCTGATGGAGAACAAACATCTGCAGTTACTGATCTGGTGACTCTGATGATGTGACAGTGAAGATGGTTGAATGTGATGAATCCAGTGAAATAGACACTTACACTTCTTCAGACCTCCTTTTCTCAGCCACTGTTGTCCAGCAGGCTCCACCCTGAAAGGAGGAGGAAGGTCAGAGCATGGACATTACATGGCTCTCATACACATTTATACAGATTTAGAAATCCTCAACATTGGAGAATCTGACTCCTGGAAACCATCCTGATTTCACTCTCATCTTCAGCCATGCAGTCACTCCCCTAATAAGTCATTTCCAGAGAAAAGCTGAACAGACATGCCAATGAAAGCAGCAGAAGATGCTGAAACTGACTCTCATCAGTTAAAGAGAGAAAATGAAAGCTGCTTTATTTACTGATCTCGGTTCTGGAAGCAGCATCAGAACAAAAAGTGATGAATGAAACCAATCAGAGCTGATCTACTACAGATCTGGACATGAAAAAGTTCCCCTTTCAGCCGACTGCCAGCCAGTTACCAGCCACTTACCGGCGACTTGTCTGCTAATTCAATCGCACAGAGAAATGCCTGTGTGCCCAGGGGAAACGATTTCAGAGCATAAATGAACGCCCGGAACAAGGACGTTTCCACACGCCAAGTTTGGACACCGTACGTGATGACGTATACGCGGTGTTGCGGCAAAACGAGACTAAATGAGGGCCGCCGTGGGCTAAACTCGGGGTTACTATCTGTCAGACGCGCGTTCCAGTGACCACTCCAATAAGCACTTCTGTCAGTAACAATGACGTTTATTTTCTTCGTCTCCAACAGACTGACCAGTTTAATCAAAGAAAAACAACCGCCAAATTAACAGACTGCACAAATTACATGCGCTCGCGGTCAACAGAAATTAGAACTACCGCCGGGCTCACCCCACTTCCTCATCCATTCATCCCAACAACACAGTGAATGAGAAGGTGCACTTTTCAAACCTTGTGAAACACACACGCCCACAGGGACACACCCACCACTCAAGTGCTGATGCTGCATGTCTCCTGTCACCGAATGAATGAGTATCCAATAGCCCTAATATGGCTCCTACATTCCGGCCCCTAATTATGACACACAATAATTACTCAACCACTAACATGTAGGAGACAAATCTAGCCAAATATCATAATAAACCCACACCAAGTATTCGTGAATCCATTATTAGCCCAAGTGATAGGTCAAATAAATAAATGCAACAGTCAAAGTCCATCAGAAGTCTTCAACATCCAAGTTAAAGAAGTCCACACGGATGCTCATGGCTCCTCTGCTTCCTGGAGAAGGCACACCTTGGTAACAGGTCTACTCAGGCAACTTGTGTTCGTCTTTATCCGGACCTGTCGCACAAGTCCTCCCTTATCAGGAACAGTCTCCACAACTCTACCAGTCAGCCATGAGTTGCGAGGCGCAGACTCATCCAGGATAATGACGATATCTCCTGGAGTAAGATTCCTTTTGATGCTCTGCCATTTCTGCCGTTCCTGAAGCTGAGGCAAGTACTCTTTCAACCAGCGCTTCCAAAACAGATCGGCCATATACTGCACTTGTCTCCATCGTCGTCGAGCGTAGACATCATCCTGGGAAAACACTCCTGGTGGCAATGAGGGTTTGGATTTCAAAAGCAGTAAATGGTTTGGAGTCAAAGCTTCTAAATCATGAACATCAGTGGAGGCCTTGGTTATAGGGCGACTGTTGATTATTGCTTCAGCTTCACACAAAACTGTATGAAGGCCCTCCTCATCAAGACTCTGGGTCCTCAACACAGAGTTCAGAACCTTCCGCACAGACTTGATCAGACGCTCCCACACTCCACCGTGATGCGATCCAGCAGGAGGATTAAAAATCCACTTGACTCCTTTCTGAAGCAGTGTATCACTGATCTGAGCCTGATTCCATCCTCTTATTCCTTCTCTCAGCTCACGTTCACCGCCAACAAAATTAGTCCCATTATCTGAACGCAGCTCCAGCACTTGTCCTCGCCTGGCGATAAACCTCCGGAGGCCATTGATGAAGGAATCTGTGTCCAGCGATGACAAGACCTCCAGATGCACAGCTCGTGTTGTCATGCAGGTAAAGATAACTCCTTACCGCTTCACCATGCTCCTGCCACGCTTAACCTCAAAAGGGCCAAAGCAGTCAACTCCAACATGAGTGAAAGGTGGTTCATCTGGACAAACTCTCTCCAGAGGAAGATCAGCCATCCTTTGACATCCTGGTGCAGCATGCAGTCTGCGACAAGTAATGCACTTTGACAAGATCTTCCTAATAGCATTGCCAGCCCCCGGAATCCAGAATCTTTGGCGTAGCTCAGCAAGCATGTGGTTGCGTCCACCATGACCTGTCAGTTGATGCACATGTCGTAGAACAAGTTCAGAAATGTGAAGGTCCTTTGCCAAAATAGCTGGATGTTTTGCTTCAGCTGGCATAGCTGCTCTACTGAGCCTCCCCCCAACTCTTAGGACACCATCTTCTTCCAGAGCAGGACTGAGCTTGTAGAGATGGCTAGTCTTCTTCACACGTCCCCCTTTCTGCAAACTTGACAACTCTTGTGGATATCTTTGCCACTGGCAATAACGAATAATAGCAGTTTCTGCTTCTTCAAATTCTTCCAGCGACAAAGAATTAGATCCAGCAAAAGCCTTGGCCAAACCCATCTCTGTCAATCGTTCCTGAACAGTCACTCCATCAAGGCCAGAACTGGTCAGGTTTACTTTCAAACGCTTTCTCTCCTGAACAAGTGTCAACAACAAGCGTTTGAACCTGAGTAGCCATCCAACCATCCTTTTCAGTTTGACCCAAGATGAAAAACGATCAATGAATCTCATGAGTGGATCCATCGACTCACTGGCATCTGTAGCACTGACAGACACAAAGGTCTTGACCTCCGGATCATCTGGAGAGATCTTACTGAAACCATCAGGATTCTGCGGCCATTTCCTTTCAGGCTCCTGCAGAAACCTAGGTCCTGACACCCAGGTATCAGTCTTCAGGAAAGACTCCACACCGGCTCCTCTGGAGGCTACATCCGCCGGGTTACTGTGGCTATCTACATACCTCCACTGAGATGACATAGACAAGGTGAGTATCTCTCCAACTCTATTTGCCACAAAAGTCTTGAACCTTGATGTTTCGTTCTTGATATACTTCAAGACAGAAGTACTATCAGTCCAGAAAACAGACTCTTGTAGTTCCATCCGTAACTCTTTCCTCCACAGTTTATCCATCCGACTTGCAACCACTGCTGCAGTCAGTTCCATGCGAGGTATGGTAATGTGTTTGAGTGGAGCAACACGTGCTTTCCCCATTATGAATGCACAGTGCACCTGTCCTTCATTGTTGTTCTGCAATAGGTAGGTCACCGTTCCAAATCCCTCTTCACTTGCATCACTGAAGTGGTGGAGCCGAGCTCTTGTAGCTTCTCCAAAGTCTGCAGGTTTCAAGCACCGCTTAACCTCAAACCCTTCAAGGTGATGAAGTCCTTCCAACCATTTTGTCCACTCCTGAGCAATATCTTGTGGCAAAGGATCATCCCAACCAACATGTCTTCTGCTCAGAGTCTGAAGGATTCCCTTTGCAACCAGTACAACTGGCGCCAAAAAGCCCAGGGGATCATAGATGGAGCTTATGATCGATAAAACTCCCCTTCTTGTCAGAGGTCTGTCTTTAAGGGTGATGTTAAACTTGAGCAGATCTGACTGCACGCACCACTGCACACCCAAAACACGCTCCACTGGTAAATCATCACTGTCCATATCTAGGGTTTTCATCTCTGTGGATCTTTCATGTGGTGGTATAGCAGCAAGGACATTGCGTCGGTTGCTAATCCATTTGAGGAGCTGGAAGCCTCCTTTGTTGCAAAGAGCACGAAGCCCATGATATAACGCAACAGCCTCCTCTTCAAAACTGACTGAGACCAAACAGTCATCCACATAAAAGTTGTGAAACACAGTATCAATGACATCCGAGCTGAACAACTGATGGTTATCCTCTGCACATTTTCTCAGTGCAAAACTTGAACAGTTTGGAGATGATGTGGCACCAAACAAATGAACAACCATCCTGTACACCACCAGGTCTTGTTTGTGGTCTCCATTTGGCCACCAGAGAAATCTCAGCAGATCAGAATCAGATTGTGGCACTCTGACCTGATGGAACATAGCTTCGACATCTGCCATTATGACAACTGGCTGTCTTCTGAACCTGGTGATAACGCCAACCAACAAACTGGTGAGATTAGGACCTTGTAAGAGTTGAGCATTTAGAGATGCTCCTCTAAATGTAGCACCACAGTCAAACACAACTCTTATCTTCTTCTTCTGAGGGTGGTAAACTCCATGATGTGGAATATACCAAACCCTTCCATCACAGCGTTCAAGATCTTCAACGGGAACTCTCTCAGCATAGCCCTTGGTTATGATGTCATTCATGAACTGTGTATAATCAGAGTGGTACTGATGGTCCTTGGTGAATCTCCTTTGCAGAATCAAGGCACGCTGTTCTGCTACTTTCTTGTTGTTTGGCATCTTCAAATCCATCCGTCTCAGAGGTAGACCAATGACATAATGACCATCTTCCAACTTGACAGATTCTGTGACCAACTCCATGAAGCGATGATCTTCCCTTGACCATCCAGGCTGCTCATCCTGAGCACACTCAGGGAAATCCAATTTCATCTGCTGTTGCCACAGATCATCGAGCCTCGACACCGAAATCCTATTAACAGTAACACTTGACTGCATGTTTCTTGTGTCTTCACCACAGTCACCTCTGAGGGGTCCATTAACTGTCCATCCAAGGATCGTCTTAACCGCATATGGACCACCATCCACACTCTGAATGACATGCCATGGTTCCAGTGCTTTTGGGACATTCATTCCAATAAGCAAGTCAATTCCTGAATTGATCTCTGTAATACTCAGATGTGTCAAATGTGGCCATCTTAGCAGATCCTCTTGACAGGGAATATTACCACGATGTACCGGCATACGATTTGTGTGTACAAATCAGGCAGTTCACAAAATACATCTTCATCCAATCCAGCAATCTCCAGGTCTGACACCACATTACTTTCAATGACCTTCTCCTGACCCATTGTCCGCAAAAGGATACTGGTTCTTCTTCCAGTAAGATTCAGTTTTCTCATTAGATCCTCAGTGCAGAATGATGCAGAGCTGCCAGGGTCCAAGAAGGCATACGTTATTATTATTTTCTGGCTTTTCTTGGACTTGACTCGAACCGGCAAAATAGACAGAGCAACATCGCGCTCACCGGCCCCAGTTAAACCACTAGATTGGACTGAAATTGAGGCGCTCACACTTGGTGTCTCAGCTTCCTCCTTCTGGACCGGACCAGCTTCTTTTCCCTTGGAGAAGACATGCAACATTGTGGGATGTTTCGCTCCACACACTTTACAGTGAAGTCGTCTTCTGCAGTCTTTGCTCATGTGCCCAATGCACAGACAACCAAAACACACACCCCTTTCTTTCAAAAAGTTCATCTTCTCCACATGCGCTCTCCTTTCCAGTAGAGGGCACACATCCAAACAATGTCCTGATCCACAAAAAAGACAGCTCTTAACACTAGGCAAGTCTCTCTCTCGTCCCATTCCAGGGTTCACCTTCTTCTCTGTTCCAACTGTGGTAGCAAAGCTACTTCCTTTAATCTTTGTGCGTGGATGTGATTTAGAAGCTCCAACATCCTTCCTTGTTGTAGGAGAATCTTGAATATCACCAAACAGTGGGTCGCTGGCGATCTTTACTTGCTTCTCAATAAACTGAACAATATCATGAAGTATAGCCCTTCTGTGAAATTTCTCTTGTATATCACAAACCACATTCCTCCATTTGTCTCGCAACTTATATGGTAGTTTCCTGATAATTATTTGCATATTGCCAGGAACATCCAACTCGTGCATGAATTCAGTGTTCTCCATAACATTGCAACATTCTCTTAACAAAAAACTGTATGCTTGCAAAGCCTTTACATCTTCTGATTTTATAACAGGCCAGGAAAACACTTTATCCATGTAAGCAGAGATTATTTTCAGTGAGCTTCCAAAATGTTCTTGAAGTAACACTTTGGCTTTAGCATATCCAGAATCACTGGGCATATGAACACAGCTTCTCACTAGCTCTCTAGGTTGACCCCTAGTGTACTGTTCGAGGAAATACAGACAATCCTTTGCACTGTGAGTTTTAGCTTCAATGCTATGCTCAAATGCACTCATGAAGGTCTTGTACTGGAGTGGATCACCATCAAATATTGGGATGTCTCTCCTTGGAAGTGAAAATAAAGATTGTTGATTGACCAATAAAGATGTGATTTCATTTTGTCTCTCCAACACTGATATTAATTGCTTATTTTCACCAATTGATGAGAAATGAGTTTGACGTGTTGATTGTGGGCAAGACTGATTCTTAGTCTGAACTCCATCTTGCTGCATCTTCGAATTCATTTGCTCTGTAAATGTGACTTGAGTTTGTCCAACTTGGTTTACTTTAGGTCGAGCACCTTGATATGAATTTGACTGCCAAGCTGAAACGCTTTCATGAGATTTTTGTCCAGCCGCTGCAGAAACAAATGTTTTAGCATCAGCATTCAATGTTTGAGGTTTCCTCTCTTCTTTCTCAAAATAAGAATTCATTCCATCTGATCCATTTAGTGAAGAAATTGCTGCTTGAGAACATACAGAGCCTTGTTGCAACACCTTTACTTTTGCTATTGATGCTGCTATTTCAGTCTCCAAATTCAGCTCTTCTTTCCTTTTCCTGAGCTGTTCCACTTGATCTTCTAAAGCATGCTTTTATTTCAACATTTTCTGCCGTGTCATCAACGCAGCCATATCTGCTTCTGCTTTAATGCGTGCTGAAGATGTTGAAGATAAAGTGGACCGACCCTTAGATGAGCGGCTTCCCCTTGATCCTCTACTGCCAACATTAGAAACACTGTCACTTGGTTTTACATCATCTTCATTCACATTACCATCATCACACTTTGAATTCCGAGAAACACATGATTCAGTTGCATTATTTTCCACAGCAGATCTAGTATTTGCTGCCTGAGACTGCTGTGGCTGAGAAGTTTCTTCTACAATAGGAACTGCATCACAATCTCCTTCAGTATTTAACAGCCAACTTCCAACTTCATCTAAAAATGCATCATTGTGTTTATAAATGCTTGAAACCCACTCATTTTGTTTCTCTTGTTCATCCAAAGGAAGCAGGGGAATAACAGATTCATGAAGCTGAGTTACATCATCAGTTAGTGTTTTTAAATTCTCACAATGAGACTGAACAAGCTTAATATTTCCATCTGTTTGCATGAGTTCTTTTATAGTTTTTATTAGAGCTTTAATTTCACGAGCTTTACTTTGGCGTTCTTTTTGCAGTCTTTCAATCTTATTTTCTAAAGCTTTAACAGTGAGCTTCGACTGTCTTTTTTCATCTTTATCTTTGACGCCAGTGTTTGAATTAGATCCATTCGAATCCATCCTTTTTTCTTTACTATGATGATGTCATTATAAGTCCTTCTTCACGCGCATTCATCTGTTGTGTGTGCGTCCATACCTCAGCTCCAGCGAATTTATGAATGAACGTAGTACCAGGCTGATGAATGAAAGTAGTAGTAGGCCGCGCTGCGCTCCAGTGGCCTCACACGTTCATCAATTGCCTTTGCTGATGCAGTTGAAGCAGATCCAGAGTAATCCAGTGGTTATTGTTCCCAGAAACCAGGTCTCTAATCGTCTTTTCTGTTGACGAAAATGTTGCGGCAAAACGAGACTAAATGAGGGCCGCCGTGGGCTAAACTCGGGGTTACTATCTGTCAGACGCGCGTTCCAGTGACCACTCCAATAAGCACTTCTGTCAGTAACAATGACGTTTATTTTCTTCGTCTCCAACAGACTGACCAGTTTAATCAAAGAAAAACAACCGCCAAATTAACAGACTGCACAAATTACATGCGCTCGCGGTCAACAGAAATTAGAACTACCGCCGGGCTCACCCCACTTCCTCATCCATTCATCCCAACAACACAGTGAATGAGAAGGTGCACTTTTCAAACCTTGTGAAACACACACGCCCACAGGGACACACCCACCACTCAAGTGCTGATGCTGCATGTCTCCTGTCACCGAATGAATGAGTATCCAATAGCCCTAATATGGCTCCTACACGCGGGACAGTGATAGTGCACTATTACTGCACTACTTCTGGCAGAAAAAGGAGGAACTTTTTCACGCCTCGATCTGTACTGTGGAAGTTCACAACAAGGTTTGTAAGGCTCCTACATGTGTGATTGCTCATATTCCACTCATATCCAGCATGAAGCAAAGAGACAGAGCTGAATGAAGGACAGAGGAAATGTCTGCAGCTCGTCCTCCTCTATCAGACATGCTGTGGCTGCAGCAGCTCTCCATACCTGAGTTTGTGTGGATCCTTCAGCGCAGCCACGAGCAGCTTCACTCCTGAGTCTCCTGGATGGTTGTAGCTCAGGTCCAGCTCTCTCAGATGGGAGGGGTTGGAGGTCAGAGCTGAGGCCAGAGAAGCACAGCCTTCCTCTGTGATCAGACAGCCTGACAGGCTGCAGAAACACACACATGAAGAAACTCTGTGAGAACTGCAGGCAAACTAAATGCTGAGAGAAACTGCAGCAGTCTGATATTACTGCCTTTGCTTTTTCATTTGCTCCAATTTTATGACTTCATGTCTCAGTTTGGGACAAATGTCCCATCGTCAGCTTCCAGCAGAAACTGAAACTGAAAAATCTGTAACTTCATCGGTCACATGCAGAAAACTGTGTGTAGATTCAGGACTTAAACAAAGACACTAACGTTCATCTGCTTCTCTTTTATGGATCTCAGTCATGGTGAAACTGTAGACAGCTGCTTTCTGCTTAGATGCTGCTTTAGTCAAGATAATCATTCATTGCTGTTTCCATCATTTTCCAGGATAATTAGCCTCTAAGGTGATTTTGAACTGTAAATTCAGTTAAGGTATTTGGAACTGATTATTTAAGAGTAAAGTTGGACTGAAATCATTAAGTAGTTGCCATGGTTACACAGCTGATGTCTGTTCATGCAGATAACAGAGAATGGAAGAGGAATATCTTTGGAACTTTGATGCCATGCAGGTGATGGATTTGAGTCAACAGCAACTTTAGAAAAATAAATTAGCAAATTGTCTGGATCTTCTCCAGAACCCATCCCCCTAATAAATATTTGTCCATTGTTGCAGTTTTTGTTTCTTTTGTTTTTGAGGATCTACAAGTTTCTGTTTAGTAAGATAGTTAAAATGAAAGAGAATGAGAAGACTCCACATTCTTTCAGTTTGATCATGCAAAACAGGTTACAGGTTCAGCACAGTTTGTGGAGAAATATGTCCAGTGAGAGACATCATACAACCTGACATCATCCAAACACCTTCTACAGGTGTTCTGTTGCTCAATAGTAAAAATCAGTTTGATGAATCCTGACCTGAGAGCTTCCAGTTTGCAGTTTGGACTCTTGAGTCCACCAGACAGCTGCCTCACTCCTGAATCCTGCAGGTCGTTGTTACTCAGGTCCAGTTGTGTCAGCCTGGAGGACTGGGAGCTGAGGACTGCGGACAGATCTTCACAGCTTCTCTCCGAGAGACCACACGTACCCAGCCTGAAGAGACAGTTAGTAGAAAATACAAATAATATGTGTGATCAAATAAATCAATACTCATATTGGATGTAGACTGAAAGAGCATCTGTGGAGGAAAACCAGCTTTATGACCTTGTTATCGTGTCCATGTGGTGGATTTTAATGCTCAGAGAGATCATGAGTGAAACAAAGATCAACATGGTGGCTGAGAGTTTTCAGTTTGGAACTGAAGTTTATCAGAGATGGTCTGAACATGTCAACAAGACAGGTGAGAATTTTAGGTGAGGAGGAGCTGGAGAGGGTCTCTGTATACGATTCCTTCCTGGTCCTGTTTACTCTTTGACCAGACCTCTGTCATAGTGAAGAAAGCCCACCAACGCCTATACTTCCTCCAAAAACTGAAGCAGGCTGGCCTCATCACCTCAGTGCTGGCAGCTTTTTATAGGTGTGCAGTGGAGAGCACACTTCTATTCAATCACCACCTAGTATGGAAGCTGCTCCAGCAGTCTTCCTTCCATTGAGGAGTTGTATGTCTGCAGGAGCAGAGCGGTCCGCATAATGGGGGATCCCACCCACCCGGCTCGTGGACTGTACGAACCCCTCCCCTCGGGGAAGAGACTGTGCAGCATTAAGGCCAGAACCACCAGGCTTACACACAGCTTCTTTCCAGAGGCTGTCAGGCTGGTGAACATGGGACACTGAGGCACTGATGTGCTCTTATTAATTACACTGTCGCTTTTATTGTTTTTCAATGTAGTTTTTCACCACACAGATTTGCACCATTTATGATTTAATTATTTATCTATTAAATTTGAATGTTTTTTGATGGGGTTTTTTTGTATAGATTAATTAGTGGAACTGGTGGAACCGGCCTGAGTTCTCATTTCATTCATGTAGGAATACATGAATCTGAGCAAACACAGCGTGGATATTGCCAGGAAAGCATGCATGTTTAAAAAAAGAGAAGACAATACAACACACCTGGACTACAAATTGCAAAATATCTATAAAACTGAACAGAACACCTGAAGAAGCAAAGGTAATACTCATCAGAAACATGGAGGAGCTGGAGAAGTACAAATGATCATCTTGATTGGATTATAAGGTAAAGATCAATTACACACAACCACAATATAACCTACTGGATAAGAAAATAATCATCTAAAAGTGTGGACGAAAGTAATTTTGATTTAAACAATGAATGAACATGAACTGACAGAGTTGGAAAAATTTCACAACGTAATGGGCCTGGAAAACATCCACCAATCATCTCTGCTTTCCTTAACTTTTTCATTTGTCTACTGGCTCGTCAATCACTTTCACAACTGTACTGATTGAAGAGTGATTGACGGTCAGTTCAAAGGATAATAGGCAAGACTGATCAATGGGAGTAATTGCTTGGCGAGAGCAATACTGCATCCTGGAAGCTGCCTGCACCCGTCTGACATTTACAGCAGGTAGCTAACATCATTCTGCTAGCAGTTAGTGACATTCAGACGACATTACATTTTCTTACGTTTATGACATGACGGGAGAATCTGTACCTGCTGTCTGCTAAACACTGGAGTGGCTGGTGTACATTATTCTGTAGCGCAAGGAGGGAGCTGTGAATCCAGCAAGTTGGTTCAAAAACTCACTAACAGTCTCTGCTTTCTGAAATGCTGAAACATCTTCTATAGTGCCTTTAACATCGACCACTCTCATAAAAAGGCGAACAGATGAACTCCATAAAGACTCCATTAACGCACTAAAAAAGTGCCCACAACTGGGATCAGTTATATAAAGTAAAGGATTGTAGTGTCACATATGAAACATTTTTAACTATATTTACGTCATTGTATGATCAGTACTGTCATAATACACATCATAACATAATTAATAAATACAATAAAAACAATCTTTTGTAAATGAATTACAGAAGAGTTAAAGGGACTTGAGGCAGGAATTGAAAAACAAACAAACATGCATGTCCCTTTTTTTTTTATACTAATGGGTGATGAAGCGCTAAATACCAAAAATAACGTTTCCACCCATGTTTCTCTCCGTTGCCTTGAACAGGCAGTGTCCTGCAAAATGCGCTGCAATTCGGTGTCTGAATTTCCCGCGCTGCCCTGCAGACGTGACGTCAAATGACCTTTATCCGCTGTTTTGATGCAGGAAAAAGACGGTCGCGTTAAATTCAAACACTGTAAGTGATAGTTTTGGATTCTTCTGCCGTCAGAATAAAATCTAGATCAACTGAAAGACACTAAAAAGTGTAACTACAAAGAAAAAGCTTCATAAACAACATTATAGCTTTCCAGCTCTGCCATGCGGACGTGACGTCACATGACGCTGCAGCCGCAGTTTTGATATAGGAAGAAGCCGGTCGCAGTAAATTCAAACACTGTAAGCGATTGTTATGGATTATTCTGCCGTCAGCAAACGATCCAGATCAACTGAAAGACACTAAAAAGTGTAACTACGGAGAAAAAGGTGAGTAAACAACATTATAGCTTCAGTTTGTGCACGCTCCCGTGACGGCTTTGCTCGTAGCTGCAGTTACCTGAAGCGCCAATCGCGGCAGTCGCGAGTTTCATTTCTTAATCTTGCCTCAAGTCCCTTTAATGAATGCTTGCTTGCAAAAAAAACAAAAAAACACTTCACAGAGACTTCATTGAATTAAGAACCAAAATAGCAGAAAGTAGATACAAAAACTAAAACAAGTTAAGTATTTTAAGAGCTTGTAGAAAAGAATATCACCCCAAAAAAATTACTGGATGAAAACAAAAGTAAAATTAAGAGGATATGGGGTATTCTAAATGGTGTTAAACATACAAATTACCCTGAGTACTTCATTGATAAAGAAACTGATAATTATAACATGACTGATGTTGCCAATAGTTTCAATGAATTCTTTGTCAGTGTTGTTGGGCCAGACTTAGGGACAGATTCCACACTCTGGGTCTGGTGGAAATTGGACTGAGACGCTTATAGAAACGCTTGCTCCATGTTTTTAACATCAGTAACTGAAAAATAAATTTGGGAAATTGTTACTAAATGTAAGAATAAAACATCAAGTGGTTGTTATGACATTGATATGAAAGTGGTTTAAAAAGTAATTGTAGGAATCTTTAAACTGTTGATGCATATCTGTAATTTCTCATTCCGAACTGGGATATTTCCTCAGAAAATGTAAACGGCAAAAGTCATATCATTCTACAAAGCTGAGAGCAAACACCATTTCACTAACTACAGGCCTGTTCCTCTGTGGTCACAATTCCCCAAAATATTAAAAAAACTCTATTAATAGACTGGACAAATTCATTGATAACCACAAACTACTCTCTGACAGCCGGTGCAGTTTTTGTGGGCTGCACAATGGCATGGTGGTTAGCACCGCAGCCTCACAGTAAGGTCACTAGTTCGAGTCCCGGCTGGGGAGGGGTTTGAACAATTCCAACAATGGCCTTCCTGTGTGGAGTTTGCATGTTCTCCCCATGTATATTCATTTATGCAGCTATCTGTTAAAGGGGAAACTCAGTAACTTTTTTACCTCAATAAATGCTTTTCGGAATCCCCGTGAGGCTAAACAAAGTGTTTACGGAGCGATTCAATGTTTCCCCCCCTCCCGCCGGGGCCTCTGGCCTGCGAGCAGCTAAATACAACTTTGCCTGCGCCGACCCGAGCAGAACTTGCGACAACAGAAACCGCTGTACGGTACTCAGGTCCCCTATCTACCGAGCTGCTTTCAGCTCTGATCTGAACCAGACTACCAGCGCTAATTGGAAGAAAACATTTCTTTAGCTTCACACCACCTAAACACGGCTCCTGGCTCTCATAACCAACTCTTTGCTGGACCAGAGTGATTCACGTAGCTTGCGCTGCCTGGGCGCCGGGTGAAGCATCACTGCTTCAGGCTCAATAATCACTTGTCACGTCCGCAAACAGTAAATAAAAGTTAGTATTCTTACCTGCTACTCGCCAACACCAGTGAAAAATATAATCCACGGCATATTTACCCGCAAATCGCGGGTAAAACGTCCCGTTTCAGAAAATACAGGACTTTGCTTTGAGCAGAGGGAGACGTGGTGCTGCTACCAACGCAGCAACGTAGCATCAACAAGCTAGTAAACGCTTAGAAATATATCCAGCGATCAAAATAGAGGAAAGACAGGTAGAGAAGCCGTCTGTGTGCTGTGGGGGTGTAAGGGGGGGTTGAACACGACAGTGAAAGGACGCCACTAGGGGGAGCCCCAAGCTGAAGTTACTGAGTTCTGCTTTAATGTTAAAAACATGTTAAAATCTGACATGGTGCACTCATATGAGCCTACAGTAGGAGAAAAAGTAATAGAAAGTTACGACAACAACACAAACATGTTGTTGCTTGAGGCCCATTGTGTCCTATAAAAGCAGCAGTATGTGTATACACATCTTGCTATATATATATGTACTTACAGAACTTTGTTGGAGGCTTTGACCACTGGCAGCAGCCTCAGAAGAACCTCCTCTGAAGGAGAGTATTTCTGCAGGTCAAACACCTCCAGATCTTCTGATGATGACAGTAAAATGAAGGCCACAGCTGACCACTGAGCAGGAGACAGTTTATCTGTGGAGAGACGTCCTGATCTCAGGGACTGTTGGATCTCCTCCACCAGAGAAGCATCATTCAGTTCATTCAGACAGTGGAACAGATTCATGCTTCTCTCTGCAGACACATTCTCACTGATCTTCTTCTTGATGTACTGAACTGTTTCCTGATTGGTCTGTGAGCTTCTTCCTGTCTGTGTCAGCAGGCCTTGCAGGAGACTCTGATTGGTCTGCAGAGAGAGACCCAGGAGGAAGCGGAGGAACAGGTCCAGGTGTCCATTTGGACTATGTAAGGCCTGGTCCACAGCTCTTTGATGGAGATGTTGTAGATCTGGTTTGTAGAATAACTTAGACCAAAGAGAAACTGTTTGTTCTTCTTCTATCAGGATGACTCCAGACTTGATGAAGGTCAGGCGGACATGAAGAGCTGCCAGAAACTCCTGAACAGTTAGATGAATGAAGCTGAACATCTTCTCCTGCAACAGTCCTCTCTCCTCTTTAAAGATCTGTGTGAACACTCCTGAGTAAACTGAGGCTGCTGTGACATCGATGCCACACTCTGTCAGGTCTGATTCATAGAAGATCAGGTTTCCTTTCTGCAGATGATCAAAAGCCAGTTTTCCCAGAGACTCAATCATCTCCCTGCTCTCTGGACTCCAGTGTGGATCTGTCTCAACTCCTCCATCATACTTGACCTTCTTGACTTTGGTCTGGACCACCAGGAAGTGGATGTACATCTCAGTCAGGGTCTTGGGCAGCTCCACTCCCACTCTGGTTTCCAGTACATCATCCAGAACTGTAGCAGTGATCCAGCAGAAGACTGGGATGTGGCACATGATGTGGAGGCTTCGTGATGTCTTCATGTGGGAGATAATCCTGCTGGCCTGCTCCTCATCACTGAACCTCTTCCTGAAGTACTCCTCCTTCTGTGGGTCAGTGAAGCCTCTGACCTCTGTCACCATGCCAACACAGTCAGGAGGGATCTGATTGGCTGCTGCAGGTCGTGTGGTTATCCAGAGGCGAGCAGAAGGAAGCAGTTTCCCCCTGATGAGGTTTGTCAGCAGCACATCCACTGAGGTCAACTTACTAGGGTCAGTCAGGACTTCAGTTTTATTGAAGTCCAGAGGAAATCGACACTCATCCAGACCATCAAAGATGAAGATCACCTTGAAGTCTTCAAAGCTGTAGAATCCTGCCTCTCTGGTTTCAGAAAAGAAGTGATTAACAAGTTCCACCAAGCTGAACTTTTTTTTCTTTCAGCATATTCAGCTCCTTGAAAGTCATTGGAAACATGAACTGGATGTCCTGGTTTGCTTTGTCTTCAGCCCAGTCCAGAATGAACTTCTGTGTTAAGACAGTTTTCCCGATGCCAGCCACTCCCTTTGTCATCACTGTCCTGAATGGTTCATCCCTTTCAGGTAGGAGTTTAAAGATGTCTTCTTGTCTGATGGTTATTTCTGGTCTTTGTGGTTTCCTGGATGCTGTTTCAATCTGTCTGACCTCATGTTCATCACTGACCTCTGCAGTCCCTCCCTCTGTGATGTAGAGCTCTGTGTAGATCTGGTTCAGAAGGGTAGGATTTCCGGCTCTAGCAATCCCCTCCCACACACACTGAAACTTCTTCTTCATAGAAGTTTTCAGTTTACGGACACAAATTGAAGATAAAAGTTCTGAATGAAAAGAAGAAATGGGTACAGTCAGTAAAGATTTCAAGCCTGTGAAGAATGAGAATGTGAATATGTGATGTTCCAGGTGTTGAGACATCAGTAAATGTGTCATTTATCCAGCAGCTTCTATCTTTAGAGAAATCCTCTTACTGCTGTGCAGATGCTCAGCCAGCTCCTCCTGCTTCATTCTCCTCAGAAAGTCCACTGTCATCTTCACTAATGCTTCTCTGCTCTCCCTCTGTTCTTTATCCTCACCCTCCAACACTGAGCATTCTGGGTAATCTGGACTCAAAAACTTTTGGAGCTTCTTCAGCTCATTCTTCACAAAAGTGATGATGTTGTCCTCCAGCAGCTGGAAGAGAAAACCAGATGAAGGACACAATAAGACTGAAATCATGGAGGCAAACGTCAGATCAATGTTGGATACACTGACAATCCACTGGACTGCAACGGTCACCATGGACACCACTGTGGACAGAAGATGTGAAAAAATAGTTGTTGGACAAGTACAGACCATAAATATGGAGTCCAGCTGTGCTTGATGCTGCGGGACAGATGGACCACTGGGTTGCTCTGAACTCTGCTGGTCCATTCTGTGGAGGAATCAGGAAGAATCTGCTGATAATCTGTCTGTCCACACAGAGACAACTTGTCGGTCTACACAGAGAAACTTGTCATCCACACAGAGACAACCTGTCCACATACTGTAGAGACAAACAAAAGATAAAGGTCCATGAGATGATGTGAGGATGTGAACAGAGGACTGATTAAGTCTGAAACTGCTCATCATCACCACCACCATCTCCACCTCCATCATTATCATCCTCATAAAAAACTGCTTTTTTCTCATAATATTATAACGTTATTCTCAAAGTCTGTAAAGAAGAAGAAGCTTGATGTGGCTCAAATAATACTCTGCCGTCCTGTATAGGGGTAGAACAGCTGTTTTTTCTCTTCAGAAACTGAACCTTTATTCCTATTTTCCCCTCTACCAGCAGCAGAAGCTGTTTAAGTTGTTAAAAGGTGCAGGAGCTGCTAGGTTTCCTGTGGAGCACTGGGACAGACTCCTGCTGATTGTCAGCATTTTTATATGAGAGCTCCCCCTTTCTGCAGCTCTCTGAACACAGACAGTAAATTTGAAACTGCTGAAAACTTTCCTCACATGGTTATCACACTGTTTTATTATTGCAGCTTTTATCAAGAGATTTAAGCTCATTTAGTAAAGAATTGAACATTAAACCAGTGTTCACATCTGAGCAACTGTTAAAAACTGTTCGCACTGACTGATACAACATTTACACCCAGCTCACCTCTGTTCCTCTGACTTAAAAGCAAGAGGAAAATTCTTTGACTGGTCACTTTTCAAGGACACACAGCTGGGTTCTGGTCCTGGTTGATTCCTGTGAATAAAGATGGTTTAATTATTTCACTCGTGAATTCTGAAAATGTTTGATACATAATTGTAAAAATAAGTAGAAAGATAAAATAGATAAAATAAATAAATAAATGAATAAATTAGAACAGTGCTGTCAATATTATTTTTGCTTTAATTTAATCTTATATATATACACACACAGGCCACTTTATTAGCTACACCTGTCTAACTGCTCGTTAACACAAACTTCTAATCAGCCAATCACATGGCAGCAACTCAATGCATTTAGGCATGTAGAGATGGCCAAGACGATCTGCTGCAGTTCACACCAGCATCAGAATGAGGAAGAAAGGTGATTTAAGTGACTTTGAACGTGGCATGGTTGTTGGTGCCAGACGGGCCGGTCTGAGTATTTCAGAAACTGCTGATCTACTGGGATTTTCACGCACAGCCATCTCAGAGAATGGTCTGAAAAAGAGAAAATATCCAGTGAGCAGCAGTTCTGTGGGCACAAATGCCTTGTTGATGCCAGACTGGCCAGACTGGTTCCAGCTGATAGAAAGGCAACGGTAACTCAAATAACCACTTGTTACAACAGAGGTATGCAGAAGAGCATCTCTGAATACACAACACATCCAACCTGGAAGCAGATGGGCTACAGCAGCAGAAGACCACACCGGGTGCCACTCCTGTCAGCGAAGAACAGGAAACTGAGGCTACAATTCACACAGACTCACCAACACTGGACAAAAGAAGATGGAGAAATGTTGCCTTGTCTCATGAGTCTCCATTTCTGCTACAAAATTCGATACTAGGCTCAAAATTTGGTGTCAACATCATGAAAGCATGGATCCACCCTGCCTTGTATCAACGGTTCAGGTTGGTGCTGCTGCTGTAATGGTGTGGGAGATTTTCTTGGAACACTTTAGGCCCCTTTGTACCACCATGGCGGTTTAACCACCACAGCCTACCTGAGCATTGTCGCTGACCATGTCCATCCCTTTATGACAACAGTGTAGCATCCTCTGATGCTGCTTCCAGCAGGATAACACGCCATGTCATAAAGCGTGAATCATCTCAGACTGGTTTTTTGAACATGACGATGAGTTCATTGTACTCAAATGGTCTCCACATCCACCAGATCTCAATCCAACAAAGCAGCTTTGGGATGTGGTGGAACGGGAGGTTCTCATCATGGATGTGCAGCGACAAATCTGCAGCAACTGCGTGATGCTGTCATGTCAATATGGAGCAAAATCTCTGAGGAATGTTTCCAGTACCTCATTGAATCCATGCCACGAAGGATTAAGACAGATCTGAAGGCAAAAGGGGTCTGACCCGGTACTAGCAAGATGTACCTAATAAAGTGGCCGGTGATTGTACAGTATGTGCGTGTGTGAGTATGTATGTAAACTCTATCTATCTAATATACACTACTCACAAAAAGTTAAGGATATTTGGCTTTTTGTATGATGTCAGAATGAATCTAAAATCCACTACAACCTTTCCAGGTGAACTGAATCAAACTTTCTCTAAACTTTTCAATGCACATGTACATTGTTCAATGGTTAAATATTTATTCTGCATCATTGTGTTCTCCAAAAACCGAAAGTTGAATATCCCTTATATACTGTATATAATGTGTGTGTGTGTATATATATGTGTGTGTGTTAGGGCTTTCAAACGATTAATTCTTTTAATCACGATTAATCGCAGAAGCTTCATAGTTAAATGCGATTAATCGCGGTTTGAATTTGCATATCAAGGCAGTTCTAAGCCCACAATGTAGTATATTTGACCCTAGTCTTCAATGGGAATCAAATCAACAAATCAAATTTTTTTTATTTAAAAAAGTGCATGTAGACCAATTTCCAAATAAGAATGAAGTAATGCAATGCTTACTTTGAGAGATTAAATATATAAGGCCACTCTCTTAAGATAAAAACAAGCCTTCACACACCCAAGCACAAAACACAGCAGACATAACTATAAACAATTTGCACAACCCCCCCCCCCCACTCAACTGTATGCATGACTTCCGACCCCTAAATTATGTCACTTAAATAAAGACACTAAGGCCCTGATTTACAAAGAATCCAAATAAAGACCACTATTTTCTCTGCTTTGCAGATAAATAGCGTGCGCTGTCTCTTCAGCGTTTGCGGGTGATCTACAAAGATTACACATGCAATCTGTAACAGGTGCAAACATCCGTATTTAAATGAGGATTTAGCTGCACTATTGCTTTGTCATGGGAAGTTCAGAAGAGCATGTGGTAAACGCAAAATGAAATTCAACCTGATAGAGAGATATTAGTTCCAGAGATATAATATGAGGCAAATAGAAAACAGAATATAAAATAAATATTGTAACTATAAAATAAAGACAATGCAGCAGGTTTCCCTGTGGGTCATTAGAAGAGGCCATTTTATAAGAACATGGATAAGGACATGCTGTTGAAGATGGTCTGATATTACATATGGAGTGCGCGCTCTTTGGCACAATGCCAGGTGCTGGACCTATGTAATTGCCCCCCACCCCACGCAAAACTCAGTAAAAATAGTATCAGTAGTTTGTGCAACATTACTGGTTATTTTCACTGAGTTTTCTGTGGGGTGGGGGCCAACTTCACGTAGGACAGCAACCTCAGAGCAGCAGCAGGACCCACGGGGTGGAGAGGAGGAACCGGGTCTGGAGAGGAGCGCACATGGGCTGATCTAAACTTTAAAATATGTCATTGGCAAAAATAAAAGAAAATAAAAAGACAAAATTAATGTCAGCTTTAACTACCATGATCCTACAGCTGCGGATGTTCTGATTAATCTGTCTAGAATAACCTGTTTTAAACAGTGATGTTTGTTATTTAACTAAATAATGAACTTGACGTGTTGCCTGCACACCTCATGAGAAATGATTTTGACCCAATGCTGCATGTCTGCAGTCCTGCAGCAGCACTCTTTCAGCCATCAGTGCATAAAACTGCCAGTTAATACCTGCTTTTCAGACGTGCTAAATTACACGCAATTTTTTGCACCCGCTTTCCATTGAACTGTTGATAAATCACATTGTGCGTGTTAAGCTGAGTTGTTTGCATAGTCTCCACCCATTATTTTGCGCCTTATGGCAGAAACGCCCAGGTTGCATATTCATCTACAGCAGACACACAAAATGGAGCTAATTTTTCCCATTAGCAGTCGCAAACCTTCATTTACCCTGCTTCGTAAATCAGCTCCGGCAGATTATTGCGTGTGTAATGAAGATAGCGTTCGTTTTAGCGTGCGCAAACCTTTCGTAAATCAGGGCCTAAGAGTAATAAAGATCTGGCTTGACCCTGCTGTGAGGAAATAATATCTTATGGATCCTTTCACACCAGGAGCCAGGCCAGACATGGTCACAGAGGGCATTACTGCAGGGACCAACCAGATCAGGGCAGGCCAGGGTCCACACCACAGCGATTGGGCGAGTAGGGTCTATCTGCGGCTTGCAAGACAGAGGCATGTCGTAAAGTGGGCGTGTCGTCGAGTGACGTCACTCGACGACACGCCCACCAGACCTATGAGAGCACCGTAAAATCTAACCCTATCCCTGACCCTTCCCCTAAACCTAACAAGACCCATCCACTATGCGACACGCCCACTATAAAAGGCCCTTTGGTTGCAAACCGCAGATACAGTAGATACACTTGGATAGGGCTGCAGTGCTGGGCCCCAGCCACCAGGACAAGGGTTGTGATCTCTGACATGATCATGTAATATTTCAGTTTTTCGTTTTTAATAAATTTGCAAAAATGTTAACATTTCTGGGGTTTTTTCTGTCAAGATGGGGGTGCTGAACTTTTTTGATTTTGGCAAATGGCTGCAGTGAAACAAAGTGTGAAAAGTTTTACTGCATGACATGTATCTTACTGTTTGATTTACTGTAACTTGCAGACAAAAGGTAATAAACACACAAACGCACACACACACATGCACACATACTGTATATACTGTATATTATATATGTTTTTTAAAACCATCAGATTTCAAACATGAAGCAGAAATTAGTCTCAGGTGAAACGTAAAATGATTAAACTGAAACTAGTTTTGATCTGAAATTTCAGCCAACCTCCACTGAACACTGGCAGATACTCACTGTTGCTTTGAGGAAACACCAGCTTGGAAGTCATCATATCGATCCATCGACTGGCCACTCTTCATGGACACACCGCTGGGTTCAGGTCTGACTTTAGACTCAAGTCCGGGCTGCTTCCTGTGATTTCGGATGTTCGGTGTGAGTTGTGATCTCTGACATGAAGAGTCATGGACAGTTAGAGACGTTCATCTCACCTTCGAGTTTTTTTTAGAAGGAGGGACTTCCTCCTCTCTGTCGTCACACTGATCCATGATGCTGAATTCACTGCAGCTCACACACACTTTCTACCTTAATATGCAGAGCAAACACATCATTCATCTGAAATCCTCTTCATCATCTACTCCTCCTCCTCTGTTTTATACCAGTGCCGGATATGCAGTCAGACAGCAGTGTGAGGAAGAGAAAGCTGCCTTCAGCTGCTGGACTTCTATCAGGACCCTTGATGGAGCTGCAGACCATTATTATCTTTTTAAAGACATTTATGGCAGTTATAACCATAACAACATCAACAATAAAAAAAAACACAACCAACAACAAAAAAACCCACACACAAAGGAACTTAAATACTTCAGGAGTGAGATGTGATTATTATGTCACATTAAAGTTGGCTAAATCCAAATATGGCCTGTGAAGCAATGATGATGTTTGTTGATCCATTTCTTCCACCGTGACATAAACAGGTCGCTCTTATTATTTAAATCTGCAGTTATTCTCTCCATCCTGTAAATGTACTTCATGATGTCTGTCCATGTTTCTAAAGTTGGGCTGTCCTGGGAAAGACATTAGTTTTTTGTGATGGCGTCTTTGCTCACTGCCAGAAGGATAAGAAACAAATGTTTGTCAGTCTTTTGCCATTCATTGGACATAAGACCAACAAATGATGTTTTGCTTTCTAAAGGCAGATTACTTCCAATTATTTTCTGTATTGCGCTTTTATAATTCTTTCAGTAGCCTTTGATAACGCCACAGTCCCAGATGACATGGTAATAATTTGCTTTTGTGCTCTTAAACAGGTTCAATAGCTGTTTACTAGAAAAAAAAAATCCTGAGCTTCCAGTGAATATTTTCCCTGATCTTTTCAAACTAAATTATCTATTATCTTTCAGTAAATGTCCAATCTTTGAACCTGTTATCTATTTTTTGGAATGAAATGTGTATCTTGTGCAGAGCATTAAAGAATGGCTTTATCTGCTTCTATTGTATTTTGTTAATACCGTTTCCCATATGAAAGTCAACGTGATCCATGAGTTTTCAGTAGCTTTTAATATATCTGCTATCACTTGTATAGGAATGGAATTTAGAGCCTCAATACTTTTCTACTAAGCATTATACTGTATCAGGAATTACACCAGCATATCATTGTCTATAACTGTGCTGCCCAGTAGTAATTTCTGAGAGAAAGGAGACCCTATCCTCCTTGCCAGATATATCTTGACAACATCTATCCCATTCATTAAATTCTTTGTGGCTTCCTTTAATTGGCAGGGTTTGAAATAGATAAAGTAATTTGAGAAGAATAATCATTTAAATTGAACTGATCCTTGAGTTGAAGTTATTAAGATATGGAGGTAAGTTCCAAAGCTACAGTGTATCATCTTATTTTCCTTTTGATGGATGAATTATTGATTCTACAGTAACAAGGATCAAACTAAACATTACTGACTTTGGCAGGAAGTGGCAGGAAGTGGAAGGCACACAAGGCGGTCAACCAGGCTGAGGCAAGGATGCAACACAGTGAGCTGGTGGGAACAGTAGCAGCCGGACGGGCAGGTCTTGGGAGCAATCCAAGACCACTCCACAGCAAGGCCCAGGGAAAGGAAAGATGAAAGATGATCCAGGAGGAGGTCCGAGCAGGGGTGGAGGAAGCCCACTGCAGTAGGACAGTTGGAATGTCACAGCAGGGTGCATGGACCCGATGGGAAAATGCAGCTGAACGGAAGATATCGTGGACAAAACTATGGAGATCTGAGTCACATCGGATCAAGTTCCTTATACAGTTGGTGTATAATGTACTCCCAAGCCCGTCCAACCTATTCTGCTGGGGCTTGGCTGAGACTCCGCTATGCCCTCTCTGCCAGAAAGCTGGATCGCTGGAGCACATCCTGAGCTGCTGCCCCTGGGCACTTGGAGACGGGCGCTACCACTGGCGCCATGACCATGTACTGAGGTCATCGGTAAGGGGATCTCCAACAGCAAGGACAAACAACCAACAAGGCAGTCCATCGCCTTTGTTAGGGCTGTAGAGAAGCCACAACAGCATCAGCGCCAGACAGGGGGGCTGCTGTTAACAGCTCTAGACTGGCAGCTGAAGGCTGACCTACATGTAGACACAAGCCGGGGCCTGATCAACCCCCGTTGGGTCACCTGGGTGAGGGTGTCTGTTGTGAGATCCAAAACACCCAATAAGTGTTTGTGAGAACTTTAGACTATTTCTGGAGTGCTGTACTTGTATTTAATCTGTTGTGTTTTTACTAACATTATTCTTGTATCCTGATATAAAACCAAAATATTCAAATTACTGCATAATTTTAGGTAGGGAGTTTGTTGGTTGGCCAATTTATGCTCCTTACCTTGAATGCTATTGACCTCAGATCTTACATAGACTCAGGATCTTTCTGTCCTGGTTCTACTGGATCTCAGTGCCGCATTTATTACAGTAGATAACCAGATTGTATTAAACAGGTTGAGTAGTCTGTTGGGCCTCTAAGGTACTGTTTTAAAATGGTTTTACTCTTATCTCACAGATTGACAGTTTTTTGTAAGTATGGATACATGCTCCTCAGGAATCCATGAGATCAAATGTAGGATTCCCCAAGGATCAGTTTAAGGCCCACTACTTTTTAATCTGTACATGCTGCCACTTAGGGATGTCATCAGGAGACATGGCATTGATTTTCACAACTATGCTGATGATACCCAGCTAACCTGGAGATGACCTGGAGCCAGTTAACACCCTTTTCAGCCTGGATCAAACTACACGAATTTAGCCCGATTTTGGCCCGACGGAGACAGTCGCTCACTGTCGTGCACGATTCTGCATTGTCGGGTCGCAGGATGTCGCGTCTTTGCTCCGTTTAATGACATAATCAGCAACTGGCGATTTGGTGTCTGTGACGCTCCACGACCACGACGCAGAAAGACTGACGTGGCAGAATTTTTTGGTTTTGTCGCCTAGTGTGACATGTCCTGCCACGTGTCCCTTCATACCGACCAATAGGAAGACAGTGCGCCTTTCGCTTCCACCAGAGAGACGCTCAGCGCCAGTACACAAACAACAATAGTAGAAAGGAGGAGAGACGCAGCTTCTCTCAGGTGGAGCGGTGGAGAGATTTGTGGAGCTGTGGCATCAGTTTCCTCTCTGATGTGCAAAATAGAGAGTCCATATTACTGACGTAGCCAGAAAAAAACAAAACAAAAAAGCAATGCTGGGTGTGCCAAACAGTGTTAAACCGCCACGAACATTCAAGAGTGTATTTCTCATGAATAGAATATTACTTTATTAACACGAAACATAACCACACAATGTGTGCGTTCTATCAGTAATAGTCAACAGTAGTTCACAGCAGGTCCAAACATTCACGTATGTGACGCTCTCAAATAAATCAATGACAAAGTCATAGAAAAATCACTTTGTGTTTGAATTAAAAACACCGCAACATAACAGGCATTGCGCTCAATGAGATGAACAAATATGACACACTCATGCACGTACTTGTGCGCTCAGCCATAACTATCCACATTACGCGTGATCATCAAAGCTAATTAACCATCTGAACACACGTTTTGGACGCAGAATATAGACACAGTGATGCTGCTGTGCACTGGGCAGCTCTCAGTTTATCATGTGTGTGTGATTTCATGTGGTTGCCATGGTTTCCAGCGTGCGCTCTGCTGGCAGCACTGATGGAGTGCACACATGTGAGGACGCACCTGTATGTGTTTGTATAGAACAATGCTCTTTATTTCACTTTATGGCAGTTTTTAAAAGTAGTGTCACTGGGTCGGCAGGACTTTGCTCTCCTGGCCAGTGGACTGTGGTCAGCCTGATGTTTTTGGCTCCGCTTTGCACTAGACGTCCTGTGCATGATGTGCATGATGCACTTGGTGGAAGCAACGGCTCTGATCAGAGCCCAGTTTCTCCGCGAGCTCTTTTTCAAAGATGAGCAGCGAGTCTTTCTGTGCGCATCGTGGATTTAATCCTGTTTAGTTACAACTGAAAACAGGCTCCACAGAGCAACTGGAACAGGAAGCGTTACCAGAATACACACAAACAGTTCATGTTGGTTGAAGTTTTGGACATAAGTCCAAAACTTCAGTAATGGATGTCCTCCGTCCACTTTCCATTTCATGAGTGAAGTGACTGATTGACAGCTGCTTGTCCCGCCTCCTGTTTCGCGTTGTCTTTTGCGACACCACGCGATGATCAGACAGTTGTCTGTCTGGTGCCATTCTTGTAGTGTGACCACTCTCAAGTAACAAGACAACGTCCGATTTTATGACACAATTTCTGTTAATCTGACATAGTGACCATCGTGAACGATGAAAAAAGTCGTGTAGTCTGATCCTGGCTTTAGACTGTATTTTAAATAAGTCATGGATAGCAGTGAACTTCTTACAGCTCAACCAGGACAAGAAGGACGTTTTAGTCATCTGTCCTGAAGACAAGAGATAGATCATTTCAACAAAATTACAAAATTTGAATTTTCTAACTGCGTGAGAAACTTGAGTGTCCTTTTTGACTCTGAGCAGAGTTTAATCCAACATATCAGAAATGTCACAAAGACCGGATTGTATCATCTTAAAAACATCTCCACATTCCGCCCATTTCTCTCTCTTGTCAGCGCAGAGGTGCTGATGCATGGTTTTATTTCTAGTAGATTACACCCTGCTCTCTGGTATTTCCAAAAGGAGTATTTCTAGTTTACAACTACTGCAGAACTCAGCGGCATGTGTGTGTGTTTCATGTTATTTACTTGAATGTACGAAGGCTTGTTTTTATTTTAATATGCATTTTTTTTATATTATGTCAAGCTCTTTGTGTTATCTTTTATTGCTATGAAAAGTGCTTTATCTTTTTCATCACTGTAGATATACGTACATCAACAGGTGCAACTGCCGTGGACACGGAAAGTGAAAAAAGCCTGCACACTTACTCCAAACTGCATTTATTCCAATGTTTCAAACCCACTGGATCTCCTCTCATATATCAGGATTGAGCACATAAAACTGCCAGGACGAGGAGGGGACATCAACAGGCTGCTTCTAGAGAGCTTCCACATCTTGACATTAAAACTTTGGCCTCTTGTGGACTCAACCAAGATTCTGATTCTGATTATGAATGTTTTGTAATTTCTGCTGCCCCTTTGCCAGGACTCCCTTGAAAAAGAGGCATTTAATCTCAATGGGACTTTTTCCTGGTTAAATAAAGGTTAAAGAAAAAAAGAAATTAAGCACTAATATAAGACCTGTGTTTTTTAACCCTCTGATCTTTTTTATATGTATATCATATATAGAAAACTTGTACTTAAAATTTTCTCAAGGATAAAGTGGTTCAGTATGACCATTGATGTTATAATGATTTGGTGTGGGCCTAACTCCTTCTATTCTGCTTTGGATGAGCTGACCAATTAAGGGGCAAATGTTATATATTTGGGATGGGCATACCCAGGAAAAGTTTGACCTGAGGAACATTGGAATAAATGCAGTTTGGAATATGTGTGCAGGCTTTTTTTTCACCTTCTACGAAAAGTACTTTATAAATGAAGTTTGATATGAATAACGATGCCATTTATTTCTTACATTATGTGGCAAGGTACGCAACAAGGGCCCGGGCGGGATCCAATCCCACAGACTCCCAGGTAAGAGTCATGCACGCAAACCAGTCAGCCAAAGGACTATCTCTGTAGCCAGGCAGGGTGCATGATCAATCAAAACCATAGTGATAGGACCCCATACTTTTACAATTAGAAAGTTAAGCCCACACATTTTTAAATTAATCACTGAACTTAAATTTCACTCTTCACAACAGAAATTTTCAAAAAGCACAAAAGTGCACAATCCAATAGTAACAATACAAAAATGAGTAGCTGAACTTAATTTTCTATACTGTAATGAGAAATTACATTTTTTATAAAGTCTCTTAAAACTGATGAGAGTACAACTCCTTAAACAGAAACACAGTGATGTTTTGCTATAGGTCCGGTGTTTGGTTTGTCAAATAATAAAGTTCACATAATATCTAGATTCTCTCATTTTTTAACAGTTTCTGAACATGATGTGGTAGAAGTTTGTTTTTATGCTTTCTACAAGATTTGTATTGTATAATAGACTAAGTCCTTTAATTCGAGGATGTTTAAAGAAGTAAATAGTGGGTTAGTTGGCTCATGGCAACGTTTATTACTGACAATTCTTTAGTGCTATTTTTTGCAATAAAAATACTGAATTAGTATTAGTGTTCTTTCCCTAACCTCATTACAATACTGTTATTGGGTTCATTTTTTCTATAGAATTATAATCTGAAGATTTTTCTTTTTTTAAGACCAAAAATGTTTCGACTGAAACTTCAGTCTTCCTCAGAAGCATCTTCCGACATGTGTTGCTTCATGTCTTTATCAGCTGATGGTATCCTGGAGGTATGACCAGCCCCAGCAATCTGACAGATCTATGTCTGCTGAGCAGGCCCAAGACACCCTCAATTGGGATGAGGTGACTTTCACGTTGTCCCATACACAGGACCCTCCTGCAGAGAGCATCGGGCGCCAGGGGGCGTGACCAGCCCAGCAGACATCTGTCAGGTTGTCAGGCTGTCAAATAGATTTTGACATTTTGGATTTAATATTATGCGTGTTTTCCAGATTAATCTATCAACAAAAATAACTCCAAGAAATTTGATTCAGCTACAATTTCAGTTTCAGCAATATCTACTAAGTTTCAACAAGTATTCATGGGTTTGTTTCCAAATATAATGCACTTTATTTTCCCGAGGTGAAGTGATCATTTGTTTAAATCAAAACATTGTTTGAATTTCTGTTGTTCCTTCTCCATCATGTCCAGAAGCTGTTCTAAAAGATTTCCACTACAAAACCCAGTTGTTCCGTCAGCAGATAAATTACAATCCAGGGACTTAGAAACCAAACAATTGTCATTAATTTAACAAAGCAACCTCAATGGACCAAGGACTGAGCCGTGAGGCACCCCACATGTGATTTCTGAGTTTTTGGACATGGACACACTGATAGCTGTTTTGTAAGTAGCATGAGCAAATCCCCTGATGCCATACTTCTGCAATTTGTTTAATAATAAAGTATGATCTATGGTATCAAAAGCTTTCTGTACATCAAAAACACCCCAACTGTATAAGCTATTGCTTTTTTCCACTGCCTTTGTTATTTGTTCAACAAAATTTAAGCTATGTAATGAAAGCTAGTGAAATGGTTTGAACTTTCCAAAATCATTCATGCTGTCCACAAAGTATTTGTTGTTTAGCTATGAAATCCATATATTGGGGGAAATGTTCCAAACACAATGCAAACAAAGTGGTGAATATGCACATCCCTGTCTTGTTCCTCTTTCTAGATAAAAACTGTTAGATAAGCAGCCATCACCTTTAAATCTAGCACTATACTGTAGGTTCTTGTAAATCTTGCGTTTGGTTCTCTCGAATGAGGCCTGTCTCATCATTACGTATCAAACTAGGTAAGAACTTTTTTCATCACTGCACTATGATGGAGGTACTGTAAATAACACGTAGTCGGCATTAAAGGCCAATATTCATCTATATGATACACATTCTCATTTATCTTCATTTTCTTTTGGGATGACTGAGATTATTGCTTCTTTCCACTTGGTGCTTGTGCCTTCTTTAGGACGCAGCTCAGTGTAGGGTGCATCTTTGAGATTGGTACTTCTTCTAGTTACTTACACCATTCCACCGTATAACCATCTGGTCCTGGTTGTTTATTTAATTTGAATTTACTATTTGCTGTCTTTAATTCCTTTCCTGTTATGCCCTCAATCATAATCTTATTCTGGTCTTCATACTGGTTGTTCCAGGCATTCCAGGAATTTATCAGCTATCCTGCCACCTGCTTTTTTAGAGTAAAGAGTCATTTGAGTTGAACTTCATCTGAGTGGATGATGCTTATAGTCATATAGACTGCCAGTAGTTCATGACATGTTTTGTTGGGACTGAACAGATCCCAACCTAACTATATTTGAAGGTTAGTTTCAGCTGCAGTCGCACTCATTATTCAATGCTAAAGTAAAAACAGGAAGTGGTCGACAGCAGCCTCACTGATGGAATTTAAATCACATTACAAAATGAAAAAGTTGACTCAACCAAGATAGAAACCAGACTAGCCCACGCCAAACAGCCACACCAGTGGTGCGCCGTGATTTCTGTTTCTCTTTGACAAGGAGACCAGACCAGTCAGACCACAGAAATGATCTTGCTACTTCCATGAACCACTTCAGGCCTTTTCAGACCTCAGAGATAAAAGTCGGAGGTGAAATCAGAAGTGAAGATGTTCTCCAGACATTCTAGAAACAAAGAGGAAAGCTGAGACTTACTGTTTCTTCAGAGATGAAGAAGACTCTCTACTGATACACCTGGTACACAGGTGAGCTGCTTTCTGGAATGAGTCAGATTTATACCTGAGATGGGCGGGGGACAGGTAGGAGGGAGGATGGGTAGGATGAAGGCAGGTATGAGGGAGAACAGGTAGGAGGAGGACAGGTATGAGGAAGGACACTTGGTTTCTAAAACCAAGAACACCTGAGGAAATGAGTTTGTCTGCTGTTGTAGCAGGAAGAAACTGAAGTCACTCCTTCCGCCAAACCAATCACAAACGCAGACCCAGGCAAAGGCTGAACTGGAATTCAGTGTTAGTGTGATCTTTATTATGAGTAGGTCATTCAGCAAAAGCTTAAAGGGGAAGTTCATTTTCTAACATGAAATACATTCATTTACTCACCCAGACAGTTTTGGTGCAACTTGAATTCTTTCAGGATATTTAGATCCACTCGAGGTCAGCGTCCAATATAATGTCTGTAAATAAGGACAAATCGCCACAAAAAAGCCGCTTTGAGCTCACCGACTGGGTGGAGATTTGAGTTTATATCGCCAGCCACAGACAGAGCTACGGACATGACGCTGTGTGGAAATAAGCTCATGATCGGAGCAGAAGCCAGTCACTTAAACTCTTGAAGCAAAAAAAAAAAAAAGAAGGAAAAACGGTGGATGCACTGAAGAAAAGGTAAGAGCTTTAGATAGTGCACATTGGAAAGCCAGGGTTATTAGGCTTTTAACTGCTTCTGAGCTCTGAAGGAGAGTCTTGAAGTTGAATAGGCTGAAGAACGAGGGGGCCCATTAGCCTGAGAGGGAGCTCAGATAGAATACTGTTGTTTGCAAACAGAAACAGTGGTGGGACTTCGGACTCTACCTTTAAGCCCCCTGCCCTGATGTCAAACATCCAGGAGCTGCTGCACAGTGAAGACAGGCTGGCCAGCAATCAGTCGAAGGGTGGAGGAGGAAAAGTTAGAACTTTTCTAACATTAGACTGGTAAAAGATCTCTTAGATTATAATGACCAAATTAAATACAAAGGATTCATTCTATTCCCTGACTTCCAAAAAGGCTTTTGATAAATTAGAGCATCAATTTCGTTTTCCAAGTGCAACAGATCTGGGGCCTCATTTATAAAGCTTGCTTACGCACAAAACAGGGCCTGAAAATGGCGTAAGTAATTTTCCACGCAAAGTTTCAGATTTATAAAAACAAACCTGACGGGAAAATGTGCGCACCTGTACGCAAACTCTGAACCTTGCGCACGAACATTTTGGAGACGGGAAACTGGCGACACCGCTGGTAAGATGATGAGCTGAAGCCACGATCATGCATTTAACCATCATATCAGACTGGAGACCATCGTAAACCCCCGTCTGTTCCTGGATTAAGCTGTTCGATCCATCAGCCTCATTAAAGAGAGCTACAGTAGGCTGCAGCTTCAATTATATAGGATGACAGTTATTGGTAGGTTACCTGTAACAAGGTGTGGAGGCTGATTGTAATTACTGAGGAAACGGTGACACTCGTACATAATGCTTCACAACGGACGCGCTGCACTGCTGGAAGATCATGGAAAGAAGAGGATAAAGATGGAGAGAGTTTTTAGAAACCACGAATATTCCTGGGCCATGATTACGGACTGATGCCGATGGATTCCCCTGAGCAACTGGGGATTCTTAGATCATTTCAGAGGGTCGCCAGACGATTGTAATCGCTGTAAACTAAATACATTTAGAATTTTTAGGGTTGTCAAAATAAATCTGTTAATGCAGGGAGATTAATCTGTAGGAATATAAACGCATTCATTTTACGCATTTTCTAATAAATAAATTAGAGCCTAACTCATAATAAAAATTGCAATTTAGCAATATCTTGCAAAAGCCCCTTCTCATATCTTGGTCAGCTAAGTTGTTTTTTTTTATTATCATGTTTATCTTACAGTTGTGAACATATGTATGATTATTGTTGCACTTGTACTTTTTATATTATTGTTATGTTAGATAGATGTTATATTGTAAAAAAAAACAGTATTACAAACATTGAATTTCCCTTCTGGGAATAATAAAGTATTTTTCATAAACCCCCGTTATCCCCCTCATGAAGATTCTGACAGTTTTCCAGCCTCACATGTAGAGATGCTGCAGGATAATCTGAAATGTCGCACAATAAAGGGCTCAGCTGTTGCGGGGGTCAGGAACAACAACGTCTGGTATCTGGGGGGGGGGGGGGGGGGGGGGGGGGGGGGGGGTCGTAGCTCAGAGAGTTTGGGAACTCCTGGATCTGTGTGTCGACCGACCCGCCGAATCCGTTTAATCCCAGTGCGCAGTTGTTGACCACAACGCGCTCCGGTGTGCAGCAGCCGTTGTGTTCATTCACCGCTGCAGCAACGTGCTGTCACTTCTGTTTATCTGCGATTCCACTGTGAAGTCCAAATATAACGTTCTTTCAACGTTTCACCTCACCAACAAGCTCCTCCACTTCATTCTCCATGAAACTGCGTTTTCTCGTCTTCTCAGTCGCCATGATCAAGTTTAAATGCCTCAGATCAGCTGCTTATTTATATGCAAAAAATATCCATGAGGTGCTTTGCATTGACCGTTCATGGTAGAAATTGGGCGTGTAGGAGGCGGGATATGAGCCAAATTCACCTGCGCAAACTTCCAAGGAGAGTTTGATTTATAAAGGGGAAATTGCTTGGATTTTTGCGTACGCCCGGTTTTATAAATCTGAATATTTTTCGGCGTAAGCAAACTTTGGGTTTTTGGCGCACGTACACTTTTAGTATAGATCCTGCGCACAGTTTTATAAATGAGACCCCTGGGCATGAAAAAAGTTCCCCTTTCAGCCAACTGCCAGCCACTTCCCAGCCACTTGTCTGCTAATTCAATCGCACAGAGAAACACCTGTGTGCCCAAGGGAAAAGATTGCAGAGCATAAATGAACGCCCAGAACAAGGATGTTTCCACACACCAAGTTTGGACACCGTACGTGCTGCCGTATTTGCGGGACAAGTCGTTCAGCCAGTGATAGTGCAGTAATGGTGCACTATTAGTGCACCACTTCTGGCAGAAAAAGGAGGAACTTTTTCATGCCCAGATCTGTACGAGCATATGGCTTTGGCCTGAAATTTTGTGGGCTCATTAAAACATTCTATTAAAGGAGTCATCACCCGGAAATCCCACTTTTTCACGTTAAAACATGTATATTGGAACAGGACCTCAGTTCTAACGTGCCAGAAACTCCGGAAAGTGAAAGTGACTTAGTCTTTGAGTGTGGGCGCTTTCTTCTCACCAGAATCGGCCACAAGCACGCGCTCTCCACAGTACGCGAATTGGATTTCTTTCTCCCAATGACGTGAATGAGAGAGGCTGCTAGCGGCTAAGCTAGCCTCTTTAGCGCCACCTAAAAGCAGCTGATTACCTGCCGTGGAGTCGTTATAATCAGCTGTAAAGACGTGAACTAGAGAGGCTGCGAGCGAGCTGCTAAGCTAGCATCTTTAGCACCACCTGAAGGCAGCTGATTACCTGCCACGGAGTAGACCAGCTTTGTCAGAAAGAACGCCGACGACAAGGAGGAGGAGGAGGGAGATTGCGATGCTGAGTTGCCTCGGCAGAAATTCAGCAGTTTTCAGTGCTTTAACAGGACGGACAGCTTTACCAGGGAGCAGTGGATTATATTTATTAGTGAGGATGTGCAGTCGGTAAGTGTTGCTGCTTGTGTAACTTATTATCTTTTGTGTCAGAGACCAGTAAACGGTGGTTGACGAGCGGACAAGCTGCTAATGTAGCTACAGAAGCTAATGCTGTTTGGTTAACTTCACGTCAGACGTCCGCTCCTTATATTCATCAGAGTCCAGCCCTTTTACTCCGCGGATCCTCTCTATCAACCGCACGTTACGTTTTTATCATGTCTTTCTCTGTTGGGACATCATTTCCTTCACCTGCTCTGTCCTGATAAAACTTTGTTTTGGCTTTGACGTTTGCCTCGTGAACGCGCTTACAGACAGCTCTAACTCTCGTACGTATTCTCGCGACAAACAATAGTTGGGGATTAAAAGAGGTTAAAATGAGCTCATTAAATTTTCCCTTCCACCCAACTAGAACTAAAAATTCATTTGAAGATAATTTAAGGAGGATTGTGTATGTAAAACAGCAGGTCATGACACCTTTAAGATACTACAAGGGCTGTGATACTTCCAACTGGCACCACAACAAGTTTCTCCTTGAATAGAGGAGTAAAACAAAGACGCAATATTTCACCATTCTTATTCATAGTGGTGATTGAAATGCCAGCCATTATGTTGAAAATTCTAACATAGAAAACATAGAAAACATAGAAAAATTGAACATTTTTAATGAACAGCTAGCAGATGACACAACTTAAAAAAAAAAAAAAAACCTAGAATATATTGTATTGAATTTAGTTGACCTCTTCTCTGAAGCATCTGGTTTGACACTTAATCGTAATAAATGTGAACTTATGGCAATAGCCTTTAGAAGCATAACATTCCAGTTGAACATTGTGTGAAAAACCTGGGCATTAACCTAACTAAAGACGCATCAGCAAGTGAATCATTAAATATACAGACAAAAATTAATCAGTGTAAATCCAAATTGAATTCTTGACTACAACAAGACCTAACAGTTTTTGGAAGAGCATATTTAAACTACTGTAAAATAAGTGTCCAGGGAACACTGGACACTATCAGCTCGACACACTGGACACTACCTCTTGCACAGCCATTCTCAACCTTGGAGACCCGACCCCAACTGGGGTCACGAGATGGAGAAAGTGTTTTAATGGATCCGGTTCAACATTGAATCAAACCAGCTACAATTCCAAATTCAGTTTAACTTAATAGGAATATGCCAAATAGGCCACATATTTTTTTTAAATGACATGAGCAATAACTTGACTGTTTAGAAAATAAAGGGGAAAACTAAGAGATTAATCTCTCTGTATTAGGACATTAATATTGACATCCCCAATATCACTTATTTTATTTGTTTTATAATGATCTGACAGCCCCCTGAAATTATCTTGGAAGCCCAGTTCAAGACCCCTCCCATTTTGAAACACAGCATCCTTTTTATTTAAGTAAAAAAAACAAAAAAATCATGCACTGTGTGTGTGTGTGTGTGTGGTTGGGGAGCAGTGCATGTTAAATTGGGGTCATGAATCGAAAAGGTTGAGAACCACTGCTCTAGCAAGATGTATTTATCCAGCCTACTCTATGGCTATCCCAGATAATCAACAAAAGCTATAAACCAAATAAATTATAAATTTATCTGGGAAAAAAAAATTCACTATATTAAAAATCTGACATTGCAAAAGAATATGAAGAAGGTGGACGTAAGTTTTTTTTTTACCTTGAGTTATTAAACACTGTACTACAAATCAAAAGGGTAAAATCTTTCCTAACAGAAAAAAAACATCTGGTTCTCCAAAGGTCTATTTGAAAAAATGGGAGGCATTGAATTTGTCATTGTGGGATTTTAATGTTGATAACCTGCCCGTTAAATTACCGTCCTTTAATAAACAGTCCTGTTAAGCTGGAAATTTATGTAAAACCACAATTTTACTCCACATCAAACCCCAGTATGGCACAGATATGTTCTTTGTCATAGAAAATCTTTTTTTTTTCAGAGCTAGATGGATGAAGGTGTGTGGTCACTATGCCATCTAGTGGATGACCAAGGAAACTGGTTATCATTTGAAAATGTATGCTCCCCCTTCACAATATTACATGTTGAAGGTCAGAATTTTAAAAGATTTCCAAAGCAACTCTTCAAGCTCTTAAGTGCCTGATAGAGAACATGGACCTGGAAAGCCTGCCTGCTCCTAACTTCTCAATCTCACAGGTTTATGAACAAGTTACTTTTAGAAAAAAACAAAACAAAAAACATACCAGACAAAAATCTCAGAAAATGTCTATATCAGGGGTGCCCAAGTCTGGACCTATTCTGCCATTTTTAGAACATTCCCTCTCCAACACACCTGAATCAAATAGGTAATTCCCTCATGTGCATGTTTTCAGCGCTGTAGAGGCCTAACGAGCCATTTGATTTAGGTGTTTTGGGGAAGGGATGCAACCAAAACCTGCAGGACAGACTTGGGCACCCCTGGTCTAAATAATAACTTACTTCCTATAAAACCAAACCGAAACTTAATCATCCAAATGTTCTCTGAAGATTAAATAAAAAAAGAAATGGAACTGATTCTGTATGCTTCACTGTAAGTCCCAAAACAAAAGAAATACGTTTTAAAATTCTAAATGAAATCCATCCATCCAGTGAACTGTTAAGAAAGAGATTTAACATTGAACAACTGTATATTCTGTTAGGGTTAGGGTCAAAACGACATCAAAACTACTGAACGTTGATTTCACCAATGCATGTAGGCTATTTGGTGACATTTTGGGATGACCTGTCTCTGAGGATCTAGCGACAGAGACGTGAAATAGAATGAATATGTTTAGGGCATTTTTTAAAACAAATTTAACAAAAATTGTGTTGAATAATTTTTCTTTTGGGGGGGGGGGGGGGGGGGGGGGGGTTATATTCTACCCATACATGTAATGGCGAAAAGCAGAGCCCATTTTCACAGTTTTTAAGAAACAAATGCAAGATAACTAGCTGCTGTATAGAACCCTTTAAAAATATGACATGGTACATTTTGATACAATAATAATAATAATAATAATAATAATAAACACATGACGCGGTCTTTCTACGTCATCAGCATGCGCCGCGGTTTGTTTAGGAGGCGACCATGGAGCCGGAGGAAGAGCCGTGTCTCGCCTTCCTTTGCTCCCTGCTCAGCCTTACTGTTCCCCCGCAGGTCGGCGGGCAGATGTTCGAGCTGTACCGGCTCCAGGCGGCCCAGATGAGGCGGAGTAGGGCCCGGGAGATGGTGGAGAGAGACCGGCGGCGGCGGCAGTACCTGCGGAGGAGGAGAGCCTTCCTGCTGTCCTCCATCGCCGCCATCCTGAGCATCATCACCTCCACCCACAGACCCGTCTGGGTCCGAAAGCGAGCACCTGGACAGAACTTCTGGGGCATGGCGGACCTGTTCGACGACGACCAGTGGAAGTCGCAGTTCCGCGTGTCCCGAGCGACGTTTGACTACCTGGTGAAGCTGATCGGACCGGCCATTAAGCGCCGCCGGACGAACTACCGGGTCCCCATCGAGCCGCGCCGCCGGCTGGCCATCACCCTGTGGTGGTTCTCCCGGTCCGGCGAGTACCGCTCCATCGCGGACATGTTCGGGGTGGGAATCGCCACCGTGTGCACCATCGTGCGGCAGGTGACCTCGGCCATCGTGGAGCAGCTGTACCGGCGTTTCGTGTCTCTGCCGCGCGGACAGCGGCTCCACGACACCATCCGAGCCTTCACGGACCGCTGCTACCCGCAGTGCGCCGGCGCCATCGGCGGGACACACATCCCCATCGGCCCGCCGAGGGACAACCCGGACGACTACGTGAACAGGCGGGGCTGGCACTCCGTGATCCTGCAGGCTGTGGTGGACCACGACCTCTGGTAGGTCCCACAGACCAGGTCCGGTTACCATGATTACCAGAACCAGAATAAAACCGTTGTCCAGCACATTCATTGATAAGGACACAGTCATTGATTATGTATCAGTTTCACAGACGTGTACGCCGGTTGGCCCGGAAGCACCAGCAGCGCTGCGGTTCTGTCCAGTTCTGACCTGTACCTGAAGGCAGAGGACCGTCCAGATGGGTACCTGTTCCCCAGAGAGGTGAGTCCCCTTCTGCCGCTGTGGTCCAGACCTCCCGCTCCGTCCACCTGCTGAATGAAGAGGAGGGGGAGATCATGCGAGTCTGCGTTTGACTTCATCTGGTTAAATCCGGATCCTTTTCAGATTTCACAAGTGTTTGTGTCAAGCCAAACACTCACGAGACAGAAAGAAAGTTAAAAACCCGCAGGACCAACAGTCTGAAATAGGGATGCACGATATTGGAATTTTGGCCGATATCCGATATTTTAAAACACATGTGGTAATATCGATACCGATATTAAAGTTGAAATAAATCAGCGGTCATTGCAAATAGCAGTTTTGTTATCCGTTTCCAACACTTTAAAAAAATAGGGGGGGGAAAAAATATCGATGCACTGAAATATCGCAATATTTTCCTATCCCAATATCAAATCAATATTAAAAATGCAGCATTGATCTATTTTACTTACAAAATCTTGCGAGATGTTGTCGTTCTGTTACAAAAATCTCATGATATTTTGTGAATTCCTGCGAGATTTCGTAACAAAACAATGAAATATTGCGAGATTTCGTTTGTAAAATAGATGGATACCGTGTTTTAAAATTTCAATATGATACCAGCATATGGAAATATCGCAAAAGTTTTGTGAATTCTCGTGAGATTTCATAACAGAATGGTGAGATATCGCGAGACTTCATTAGTAAAAAAACGATATAGGCCGATACCAATAGGGGGCTGATTATATTGTGCATCCTTAGTCTGAAAACATAGAGAAAATTTCCACTAAATAAATGAAAGTTAAAAAATACATTTATATACTTCTGGAAATAAAAAGACAAGCAGATAGGCTATTTTAATGAGGAAATTATCAAATCTTCCCGAATATGAGTCAAATTAAAATGTTTTAAAAAAATTCAGAAATATTCTAAATAATATTTTGAATGTTTTCTGTAAAAATCCAAACATGACAAGATGAATAAGTGGAAAATGTGTTGGAACTTTATAAATATACATCAAATTCCTTACATGTGTAAAAATATTATGTATAAAATGTATAAAACTACAAAAATTGTTATTTTGCGTGAAAGATTTTAAATAATTGAAGAAATTGTCAAATTGAAGGAAAAAAATCAGTTAAACTTGAATGTTCTAAAAAATAAAAATCAAATTAGTTTTTTTTTTTTTTTTTTTAAACAGAATAATAATGTTTGATTTATGGAATGAAAATATGTAAATATTAGGGATGAACCTGATATTGGTTTCAGACAAGTACCCGGTACAGATAGAGCATTTTTGACATATTTTTCTGCTGCTTTCTCTCTTTCTCTCATACGAGTGACACAGAAGGTACATCAGCTTCAGCTGACACTGAACCAAGCAATATGACTCGCAATAGCAGTAGTGGTAGCCCCCACCTTTCCCCCACTGTGAACAATATTGCTTCTGGTGATGGAGGTCCTCCTCTACCAAAAACCAAAAGGATCTCTGCAGTATGGGACTCTTTCACTGTTTGTGAAAATGATCCCTCCAAAGTTGTGTGCAAGTTTTGCAAGTCCAAAATAAGCAAAGGTAGAGATCCAGAGCATTACAGCATCCCTACATAACCATCTGTTATATGTCCATCACATGGAAAAGCCTGCTGTACCAGCCACCTCCTCCCCCTCTCCTGGCAGCCTTCCTTCTCAGGACACTAGTGTTCAACTGGGTACTGCGAAGGGCTCATCTTCCTCCTCTTCACCAATACTCACTGCGTTTGCAGCAAAGCAGCCATTCTCCGCAAATCATCCCTGGTCAAAAAGAATCACAGATATGATTGGTAAAATGATCTGCACTGATCTTGGATCTTGAGCCTTTCTCTGTGGTGGAGCAGAGAGGTTCCAAGTCTTTTGTTGCTTTTTTAGAGCCCAAGTATAAGATCCCATCAAGGCAGCATTTCAGTAGAACTGTAGTGCCTGAGCTGTATGAAGCAATGAGAGGGGAGCTGGTCCAGTCACTCAAGGCAGCTGATGGAGGTGTCATCAACCTCACTACTGATCTGTGGACCAGCAACCACAATGCCCATGCATACCTCTGTAAAACTGGGCACTGGTGTGAACGTGCGGGGGAATCATCAGTGCAGAGGAAAGCAGGGCTGCTAAATGTTGGTGTGCTGGACATCGAGCACACAGCAAACAACATTCTGTGCTGCCTGAAAGAAAAGATGAGAGAGTGGGAAGAGTCTGTTGGACAGCCTGTTAGAGTGAAGTTTGTTGTGTCAGATAATGCAGCCAACATGGTGAAGGCTTTGGGCATTTGGGCACATCCGTTGCATATCCCATACACTTCACTTGGTGGTAATGAAGGCACTGGAGCAGGACAGGATCGTGACATCTCTTCTGTCCAAAGCCAGGAGCATCTCTGGCTATATTCATCGCTCAAGCAAAGCCAACAACAGACCACATGAGCTGCAAACACAGTTAAACCTCCCCCAGCACACTCTCATAACAGACATAAAAACAAGGCGGAACTATACGTTCTACCTGCTCCAGCGGCTGGTGGAGCAGCGCAGGGGTAACATGGGTAGAGCTCCAACAGTCATCTACCCAAATGAGTGGAGGTTGGCATCACACATGCTGAGTGCTCTGAGTCCTTTTGAGGCGCTCTCAAAACAGTACCTCCATCTCTGAGGTCATCCCCCTACTGCATGGCTTGGGCTCCATCATCAGATCACTGCATTTGGGGTCTTGTGCAGCTGGTGAGGAATCTGAGGATGACTCTGATCATGTCATGGCTGATGATGATGATGATCAGGATGCCAAAGAGGGGCAGGCCCAGAATGGTGCAGCTGATTCCAGGGAAAGTTAGAAGCGGGAAACTCGCAGCCAATCTGAGCAAAGAAGTACAATGGCGTTTTGAACCCATCTTTGCAAACGCCACATTTCTGCTCGCCACTCTCCTTGACCCCCGATATAAGGCCAGCTGTTTCCCAAACAGTTGTTTGTTACCTGGCAGATGGGGACGTCAGCCTTACTAATGACCCAGTTAAATGCTGGTCAGGCAAGTTCCAGTGCTGGCCCAATTTGACACGCTTTGCACTGCAGCATCTCAGTTGCCCACCTACCAGTGTCCAGTCTGAGTGTGTTTTTAGCACGGCACAGCGAGCAAACCTAGACCCTAACCAAGTGGAACAACTGGTCTTCATTAAAGTAAATGAAGATCTGAAAAACAGCAAAGGGCTATTTGGTCAGTAAAAAAAAAACCTCCCACGCAAACACACACACCTTAATCAACATCGTTTAACTTTGTTTGGAAACAAAAGCTAATAATGTGAGGTAATAAAAGTAAATTGAAAATCACAGTTTGATCATAAAAATAATAAAAAAAAATAATGTGCTGAGTATGACAACTTGTTAATGCGTACTTTGTAGTTCATAATTTCCAATTGCATACGTTGTGTTCATTCATGCACTTAAAAATATTCATGTTCTGAGTTCATAAAAAAAAACTTGTTCTGTAAATAGTTCCTTTATGATTACGGCAAAACTCAATTCTGACGCTGTTTTAAGCCCCACACAGTTTCACTTAACCACCCCCATTTCATGTTTAGGCCACGCCCACTCCAAGTACAGATACAGGTAATTTTTTAATTTTTTTTTTTTTTACTTGTCCCGTCCAGCATCATAGCAGCAGAATGGAAATCAGATTGCTTTATTGTGTTGAACAGTTTTGTTCAACACAATAATATGATATCCTGTTTATTCATTTTAATTCTTTAATTAAACATTTGTTTATAACAGCATTCCATACCATATTGCTGGGCCTGACAAGGGCAGTTAGTGGAACAGAAAGAAAGGACTGAGGAAGAGAGAGAGAGAGGAGAGAAAACATGAATCCACTTCCACAGTTCACTGGTACATCTGTACAGAAATCCCTAAACAACATTCCAAGGTCTCTGTCGGAAAACAAAACAAGCAATCCCCTACAGGAGGACCTGCAGGTGGCTTAAATATCCTCAGATCACACAAACACACGCAGAACAACGCAGAGAAGAGGTACAACCTAGTCGGCGCAATGGGAAGTAGAGAAGAGGTACAACCTAGTCCTCGCAATGGGAAGTAGAGAAGAGGTAAAACCTAGTCCTCGCAATGGGAAGCAGCAGATAATTTTGGAGGTTGAAGAGAAACAGATGGTGATGTACTCGCTCATCTTTAGTAAAATGTGTTATACTTTAAAGATTTTTTACAAACTGATCTCCAGAAATGTTAGTCTGGGATACATCTGTGTGAGGGAGTTAATCTGACTCACTGTGGTAAAGTTGGTTTGTTGTTGGATATTGGCTTGACATTTGGAAGGGAACGTCTGCCTGTTACCTGAAAAATGATCACTGAAAGTCAACTTAATGACCTTTTACCACTCTGTTTGCTGTAGTACATCATATTTATAATGCCTTATCTACTACAGGTGACATTATTCTGACTCATGTGTTCCAGAAGTCGCTGCTGTCGGACGGTGTGGAAATCCCGGTCCACCTGATCGGCGACGCCTCGTTCCCTCTGAAGCCCTGGCTGATGAAGGGCTATGGCGAGGTGCACCGGCTGTCCCCGGAGCAGCGCCGCTTCACCTTCACGCTGGCCTCGGCGCGCTCGGTGGTCGACGCCGCCTTCATGCGGCTGAAGGGCCGCTGGAGATGTCTGCTGAGGAAGAGCGACATCGACGTGTCCATGATGCCGCGCGTGGTAGCCGCCTGCTGCGTCCTGCACAACATCTGCGAGCAGCGAGGAGACGCCTTCCTCCCTGAGTGGAGCGTGGACATGGCGCCCTCCGGGAACTACCTGATCCAGCCGGAGACGGAAGCGTATGACGGAGACATGTACGGTACCGCAGAGGTGATCCGATGCACCGTGGCAAACAACCTGCTCTCCCTCCTGCAGCTCTGAACTCACCAGTCACCTGCAGCTCCGAGCTGACCTACAGACTTCCACTTTTATACTTTCACCTTCTCGTCTTAGAGGATTTGCTCCTTTTGGATCAGTTTTATTGTGAAAATCCTCCCTGTTGTTGATTATTCTGTCAGTATTCAGATTTGAAAGGCTCTCAGAGGAAGTGGCAGCTACTTTGCTTTTCTGCAGCTGAACATTGAGAAGGACAGTCTGGAAGATCTTCCCCAGCTGCACATCAGTCCTGGACCTGCTGTTGGGACTGTTTTTGTTGGTTCCTGCTCTGTTTAGGTCCATTTTTGAGATATCATCCCAAAAACTCCACTTTTTCTTCCTGTTACAGCAGATGGACCAAACAGAGATTTAGAGTTCCTGTAGGAAGTCTGACTAATGAGAAACAGTTTGTTACAGATAAAGCTGCCTGATGAAGGAGTTTCAGACACAAATAAAAGGTTTTTAATAAATTCCTGAGTCTCAGCGGTTCTGGTTTATTTAATCCAGCAGACCTGAAGCCTGAAATCATCTCTGGATGTCTGAGTTTCATCCTGCTGTGAAATTTGTCATTCTAAGAAAATAGTTTATTCTTCTCACTTTAAAGGAATAGTTCACCCACAGAATGATGTAACTTTATTTTCCACTTACCCTCATGGTGAGCAAGACTCTGGAGCACTTTTTAATATCTCAAATGCAGCCGGCGATGAGGAAGGCTTCTTATTTCCACCCAACTTTCATATAATGGAGTTCGCCGGGGTCTGAGCCAAAAAAATCCATAAAAGTCCACAAAAACTTGTCAATTTTCCTCCATACTGCTCGTCCAATGTAATCCGAGTGTCCTGAGTGGGTAGCGTCCAGAATTTACTCAAAACTACGCCATTTAGTATATTTTTAGAGCCTAAACAGTACTACATTGCATCTCTAGCAAGCACGCCAATGCACGTTCACAAAACTACGGAAGCTACGGAAGACGAGATCGCGCGTTCTCTTTCTTTCTTTCTTTCTTTGTTTTAGATCAATATCCAACCCCTCTTGGAACCTCTTGTCTTTGTCCCGGTTTGTCTGCAGCTCTGTTACGTTCAAACGCACCACGGTGCGGGAGTAGAGGCCCAAAGGCAGGTTTGAGACGGATTTCACTTGCACAAGTCTAACGTTTATTTTTTACGGAGGGAACTTCGGACTATACCTTTAAGCTGCAAGTCCTAATCAGCAACATTCAAACAAATGAAAGCTTGAAATAAAATTGATTTGGATGTTATTTGTCTATACAATTTGTAAATTCCACCTTTTAAGTTGAATTATAGAAATACATGAACTTTTTCAGGATATTCTAATTTTTTAGGTTGTACCTGTAATGGGAGAGACAAGGCAGCCTCTATAAGACGCTATCTTCAGCAAAAACTCCTTTTAATCAATGCTTTAAAGGTAGGAGTCTGGAGTGTTCCCCCATTTCTGTTTGTAATAGGGCTGCAACGATTAGTCGATTCACTAATCGTTGACTTTCAAAATAGTCGGTGACTAATTTAATAATCAACTATCATTTATTGTTTAGAAACTTTGTTTTTCCTCTCAAAATTACCACTGTACCTTCCACTTCCTTGCCTGCCTGGTCAGCTTTTCTTGAATAGTTTATTGATATAAATAAACACACACACTACCAATCAAAAGTTTGGACCCGTTTTCCCATTAGATTCAATGAGAAAATGTCCAAACTTTTGACTGGTACTGTAAATATGCTGCAATTTTCCCAGGACCTGATTAGTCAACTAATCAACAAAATAATCGGTGAATTAATCGATTATCAAAATAATTGTTTGTGACAGCCCTTGTTTGTAAACACTATTCAAACTAAGTGCCCCTCCGCTCGGGCTAATGCCACATCGCTCTTCAGCCCCAAGTTTCTCCTTCACAGCTAGAAAGCGAGTGAAAGCCAAACCAACATTAAGCCATGGTTTTCGAGCGTGCATTCTCTAAAGTTCTTTTTGCCGCAAAACACTTCCTTTTCTTCGCTGCCCTTCCCAAAAAGAATGTACATGTCATTAGTATACTCAAGTATAGTCAAGTATATCCCTCAAGTGTACCTTTATCTACTAAGTACATTGATACCAATGTACTAGCAGGATACTAACAAGTATACTTTTGGAACTAAATTGGCCCACTTTAAGTATTTCAAAGTGCATTTTCAAGCATACTGAAAGTAATCTTCTAGGTATACTGCTAGTTTACTCATACTTAAACTTCAAGCTTAGTTTTAGAAAGCATACTTTTGTATACTAAAGTATACTTAAAACTCTGCTTGGTTTGCTGCCTTGTAACAGACAGGGAATTTTGTTGTTCACTGTCATGTGCCAAAGTGAGGAAACGTCACTCCTTGCACGTTTACGTCATGTCCAGGGGTCTCCAACGAGTCACGTGAGCTACTGGTAGCGCACAAGGGACTTTCCAGTTGCTCTAATTTTACGATTCAGCGTTTACATGATCCCATGATCGGTTTGGGGAAAGAAATATTCTATCCCTGTGAAACCGAATAAAAAATTCTTCTGGTTCAGCACTATTCAGCTGGAAAGAGGTGTTAGCATGGATCATTTTTATTTTTATAGAGCTTTTAAACCAAAAGCAATCGGTATATTTGGCACTATGTAAATGTAGCTACTGTGCGAAGCTGATTGTAGGCATGTACTGTAGTCACAGCAGTGATCCAAATTCACCAAAAACACTCAATCTTCCTTATTCATGAAGATGTTTTCAAGCCTTACATTTAGATTTTTTTTTATTTTTTTCATCATCAGGTGTCAAACAAATGCACTGTCTGGCATCACAAGTCGAACTTTGCTGCTTCAACCACATGAACAAAGTGATTTGGAGTGTCCAGAAAAGCTCTATTCAAGTTTAGGGCTGGGGGATATAATGATATACTATCGTCTGGAGGATAGAAAATCTCTATCGTTTCATATGAAGCTCTATTGTTTACGTCGCGATAGGCGCTTTACTGCAGTGTTTTACATCAAGATGTGCCGCGTGCCCACATATGCTGCAAGCAAACATGGAGACGGGGGTGGACCCGCTTCAGACAAGGTTAGTTAATTCTTGACAAGATGACCAGCCAACCCAAACTGAGAGGCTTGCACCTAAAAGAGGGACAACTTCTGCTGCATGGATGTGGTTTGGACATATACACTACTCACAAAACTTATGGATATTTGGCTTTTTGTATGATGTCAGAATGAATCTAAAATCCACTACAACCTTTCCAGGTGAACTGAATTAAACTTTCTCTAAACTTTTCAATGCACATGTACATTGTTCAATGGTTAAATATTTATTCTGCATCATTCTGTTCTCCAAAAACGAAAGTTGAATATCCCTAACTTTTTGTGAGTAGTGTATAAAAAAAGACACAGTTGTTTGTAAAGTATGCTGGCTCAGCATTACACCAGACCAAATGACACCCCCGTAAGCCTACATGTGTGGTCCCAAGGCAGTTATCCCTGACAGAATTTGCATCCCCCTGACGCAGGAGCGTGCACTCGCTCAGTAGCATATAGACCTTTTTCACACTTCCTTGTTTTTTGACCGGAAATACGCAACGGGCGAGGATCTTTGCTTCCGACAACAGTGTCTCAAGCTGGAAAGTCAAGTCATTGCAGCGCACCAGGCTGTTTTTCTTTTTGCTCTGAAGCAGTCCAACATCCATTTCCAGGAGTTTTCAACATCCATCGATGACAGACATTAATAGGGACGGAAAAACCGAAGCGTCATTAAACGCCGAGTCATTTGACACGACAGCCGTGAGCACAGACTGTTACACTGAATGCGACCGCATCGATCCCTGCTGGAAACATTTGATACGGTCAGAGAGCAAAAATAAAATAGAATAAATAAATAAAATAAAATGATGTCCTCAATTCTTGCCTCAGTCCTGAGTTACTGTGTCATCCATCAGTGTTAAAGTAGAAGAAAAGAGTTTTATATTTTTGTCCTTGCATGCATGGAGACAGTTGAACTGTGTTGTGTGAAGTCGTGGCTGCTGTCATCTGTGGATCTTCATGGTGGACTGTTTGAACAGCAGCACATGATGCTGACGAGGCAGTTCGGGTCCGGTAAAAGATCCCTGGACCCAAACTGGTACTATTAATAAACTTGGCAGCGGGTGAACTAGTTAAGATAAACGTAACAAAAGGTGCAATATTTATGAGCATCTTCAAATTTAGGTAATTACAATAATGAAAAAAATACTGCAAAATAAACTAGTTCATGTTCCTACTGTGAGTTCCTGACCAGCTCATGAAGTCACTGCTAGTCGCTCACTACTATTTCTTACCAGTAAAATAATGCATTCACACGCTGACAGACTTTTTAGTTGACCAGCCTGAGTAAAAACCTGTACCTGGCCAGTTTGCTTCTTTCATCTGACAAAATATGTACAGTCATCCTCAAAATTGGTCATACCTTAAAATTAAAGAGAAAAAAATCAGTCGTCAGTAAAATATGTTGAAATTGACACAAGTAATAATAAATAGAAATTCTATTAAAATAATGACAATGATTTTGAATTGTGGTTTGAAAGAAATATTAAAAACAAACACACAAAAATTAAAATAAGTAAACAAGCATGATGGGGCTCCTGAACTAAAACTTTGTTGTGCAACACTTTAAGGTAATCACTGCAATCAGGTGTTTTCTGTAATGTTCAAAAGTACTTCTGCACTTGTTGACAGGTATTTTGGACCACATTTCATGGGAATGTGTCTGGGACAGTTTTGTTTGTTTGGTTTTTTAGAAAATCATTTTCAACTAAAATTAAAAAATTTACTTCACTAAAATATAATTTTCTAAAAAAAAAATATATATATTATTAGTTTCTTTAGTTTCTTGTTATTTGAGTAACTATTGTCAGTTTATATACATACATACATATATATATATATATATATATGTGTGTGTGTGTGTGTATATATATATATATATATATATATATATGTGTGTGTGTGTAGTGGGGACAAAAAAGTACTGAGCATGTCAAGATTTTTCTCAGAAAACATATTTGTAGTGGCGCTACTGACATGAAATTTTCACCTGATGTCAGCAACAACAGCAATGCACACTTACAAAGAAATCTTAACATTTATGTCCATAATTTATGTGTAATAAAGTGAAAACACACACGGAATGATTATTTAACACATGAAGAAATGGAGGAGAAAAAAATGATATGGAAAGCCAAGAATGTATGTTTTAATATATAGATACAAAAAGAAATAATTACTTTTTAATAAAGCACAATTTTTCATACAACAGGTGTTGTAATCATGTTTGGACATGCTGGTAAGAAGGGTAGAACAACCATTTCCTTGATAATTTTCAGATTTTGTCACCTTTTGATATTTGAAAAATAATATTTTCTTTTACCACCTCTGTTTCATTCTCTTCTGATCAATATCAGCTGTCTAATCTTAGAAGACTGAACAAGTATTTGAACAACTGGTTATGAAATGATTAATTTTATTTCTTCAAACTATTTACAGAAAAAGTTGAGAAGTGCTGGGTCTATATGACAAAGTAGATGTGCTTCTTCTTATTTAGAGACACATGCAGGTCGGTGGAAGGACAGCTCCACTGATGAGCTCCTCATACACCTACGTACTGGTGGAGCCACCGTAGACAATTGTCTATTAATCTATATTAAAAAAAAAAAATCTATGTTAACACCCTCTTAAAGTAGATTCTTAAACTAATTTTTGTACAGTTGTCTTTGTTACTGTCTCGTAAGTGTCATTTAAATTAATTGGTTACTCATCCCAATAGTCCCATCACAAGTTTTTGAGATAACCAAACAATTATGATATTTCAGAATTATGGTTCATAGTTGTGCACATAAGTACAGTTGAACTCTGTTTCATTCTCCTCTTCCTCACAGTGGCAGCAACTGTCACCTGTTGAAAAAAAAAAAAGCAAGATGTTTGTCAGTGTGACAAAGAATTCAATCAACTTTGCAGCTGAACCAGACACTTAGAAAGACTGAATCAGTTGATGCAAATATTCTGACCTCCTAGAGCTGGTCATCTGAGAAGACTGCAGCAGAAGTTGCTGATGCTGACATGATACAATTAAAGAAATCTTCAACAAACACAGTAAGCAAGAAACCGATTAGGTTCAGTCAGAAGTTGTATTGCGGGAAACAAAAACGTATGTCATTCCTGCCATCAGTTACCATCCTGTGGAACAAGAACTTGAATGAATGAAAAAGACTTAATTATTGTATTGACTGAAATGATGATATTTTCATATTTCATTTATAAAATATAATTTCAAAATGGCGAATAATTACAGGAAACAGCAATAACCTAGTGCAACATTAAATTTTTCTGGACTAATAGCTACCTCTACCAAGGTTTTCCTTTTTTTGGTGTAGCTCTTTGTGTGTGTGTGTGTGTGTGTGTGCGTGTGTGTGTGTGTGTACTTGTTCAGACATCAACGTTAGGACTGTTTCGCGTGTTTAACCAACAAAGTGAGGACATTTTGGCAGGTCCTCACAAAAAAGCCTAAGAAAAACCCCTTTTTGAGGGTCAAGATTTTGTTTTAGAGTTCAGCTTACAATTAGGATTTGGTGGGCAAGGGTTAGGTTTAGGCAATCAGTTATAGTGGTTAGTGTAGGGTAAGGGGCTAGGAAAAAGTATTATGTCAATGACTGTCCTTACTAAGATAGATGTACAAGAATGTGTGTGTATGATATCATTCAGTAGCTGTCTTGATTTAAGTTGCTCTCAGCTTGGTTGTCACCTGCAGGTCTTCCTATTGGGAATTACGAGCTCTGTTTTCCAGAAAAGATTATGAAATGTTTTCTGATGGGTTTCTGTGCAGATGCGACAGTTGGCAGTGTTGGTGTATCCTTGTCTTTTCTTTCTTCTCTTCACTCTATATCTTTTCTTTAGTTCACTCCTTATCATTTCTTTTTTAACCTTCTTTCCTCTTGTCTGGTTCAGCTATATTATATAAAATGCAGTTATAAACAAACATTCAATTAAATAAAATAAATAAATCCAAAAGAGGAGCCTTGTAATCATCATGATATTGGAGAGGACAAGTTAAAAAATCCTGCAGGAATTAGAAAATATTTTTACATTTTATTTGGTTGTTAGGGGATTTAATTTGATCTAGCACTGTGTTCACTCAGAGCCTTCTTGTGTGAGTGGAACTACCGTTTGCAACCCATCCAGAGTTTTGCGCCACCTCACACCTTATAATTGCTGACTTGATTAAAGGCAGGGTGGAACTGGTACTTTATTGCTTAAAGGAGCCCTATCATGAAAAATGGCCTTATAAGAGCTTTTTCAGCATGTTACTGTGTTATTTTCTCATAAAAAATTTATTTAAGTAGTTTTTTTCTTCATTTGTGCATATTTGAGTAATATATATAAATATTCAGGCCAAGCTGTAGCTTCCTTAACATAACTGACTGACACCGGAATACGCAACGAGGTGGCACCAATCACGAAGCGTCAAATACGCATGCGCAGCATCGTAGCAAGACGCTCTGTTTGTTGGACAGAAACTCAAAGAGAATCCTAACCTACACATGCTCTCTGAGGAAGGAACTAACAGCCTGCAGGAAGATTTCCTCAGAGAAAAACAGCCATCAGCTAACAGACGTTTGCTCCAGAGTCCAGGAGAAAAGCTTTTTTTTTTTTTTTTTTTTTTAAGCTCTAGAGGACGGCAAGTTGGGAAAAATGTGGTTGCGTTCAGTGTGGGAGTTTATTTGTTGCTCCGGACAAATCGACTTGCCAGAAGTGGTTGGATTATAACTTCAGGAGCAGAAAAAAAAAACTCAACTTTGTGTGTGAACTTCACTCCTGACAACTTCATGAATCTCAGTCAGTAAAGTTTTTTTTTCTCAGGGATTACTTCTGAAACCTGACGCAGTTCCACCATAAAAATGCCTAACAGACAGACAACGACACCAGTGAGTGAAAACATCCCTCAGCTCAATGCTAACTGTTAGCCTTTGATTTGTTTGCTAATTTACTTGTCAGTGGTCTCTGTAGTACTTCTGTGGTACTGCGTGTACTTCAAACTCCATATCAGACTCTGGGTCGAGCATACAGCTCCATAACAGGCTGCTCCGTTTTATCCTCTCGATTGGAGTCTGATTATCCATCAGTGTTTACAAATAACATACATGTAAGCTGTTGAAGCTGCCGGTGTTAAGAACAATTCTGTGATCCTTCAGAATCAGTGTCTCTTTTGGGGCAACGTCATGAAATGGGTGTAAAACATGTTACAATTGGTCGAGAGCTCCGTGGTTCAGTGCAGTCAGGTTGGTATTTTTTAAAATGCAGCTTAAAGGGGCTCTAGAAAATTCATGGATGGATATTAATGAGCTGATAAATGTTTACAACTGGCCAATTAGGAAAATCTTTGCTTATGTCAAAACATACCATTAGAGAATACTACTTACCAGTCCCCAGAAGGAGTAGGACGGCAAGAGCCAGCCTGAGGTTTTTGACGGTCTGTGGTTTGGCATAAATATCTATCCTCTTTTTCAGAACTTTTTCTGCAAACTGATATTAAAATAAACAAAAAATGTTCAATATGCCTTTATATTTCAGGAGCAAATGTGTATTTTTGTGCAAATAAAAGTTATCTATTAAGTCCTGTTAAGGAGCACAGTGATTTGTGTGTAATACATACAAATGCAATTATTTTACGCGAGGTACTGTCCATTCGCTTGGGATGATAGACTGTGTCACATGTGTCACACCTTGAGACCTTACATCCTCTGGCTCTCAGTAATGCCCTATTAGAAAAAAAAAAAATTGTATTCAGAGTTCTGGTGAAGCAACTGATTTATGGTTGTTGCTTTCTGGATCAGGAGGAAGTTGTTCAACTCTCCAGTCAGTACATCTTATGCTCATGCCATAAACAACACTGTAATGCTGACTCCAAAATGTCCACTCACCTGAAGAGCAGGATCCACAGCTGTAAACGCAGGGGTGGCTGCCGGCCATAGGTATACATGATTGAGAACAAAAAACCCACGAAAGCCTCCTGAAATGAGCACAAAGTTTTTACAGAATCAGACGCGGCATATACAAAACTATAACCGAAAGACAAAGCTTCGCCGTGGATAAGAAAAGACCTCCTGGGGCATCTGGTCTGGAGCTTAAATATCCTCCGTTTGGGAGATGCCAATCGTGCCTTCACATACACACTGCAGCAACCACAGCGCACATCCTTCGTGGCTTGTGTGTGTGTATCTTAATTCATGAGTGTGAATATGCCTGCACTCGGTGGGTGCTTCCTTAACTCAAGCCTTTCCTGTTACTTGGCCATGTTTATTCAATTTTCCATGAGAAAGTCCTTTTGGTTCCAGCAACTTTATTTGGTTTCCCAGAAATGGCTTGGAGACTTAGCTGACAGCCAAGGTTTTGTTCCGTACACAAACAGTCAGGTCATCATAACTTTTGGTGATTACAGATGTTGATTACATTAGTAACTAGAAAAGCACTCCGCCAAGCAGCTCTCGCAGTCACAAAGAAACCTTCAAAAAATTCCTGGATCCAGAAGGTGATCCGGATCACCACCAAAATTTAACGGGTTCGTCTGGTGAAAATTTCAGGTCAATCTGTCCAGTGCTTTTTTTTGCCATAAAGTTGCTGACAAACTAATTTATTACCTCCTTGGTGGAGGTAGTAAGAAGGCCTCAACTGTAAGACCTTATACCTACATTATACCTACATCTAAGGTCTTTGGGAAAGGGCTCTGTTAGCTTATATGTGCCACTACAGGCCTGTAACAGTGCAATTATAAATTGTGACAGTAAAAGGATTTTCACAGGCGACATAAAGACAACCTCAGATTTGATGACCAAACAAAGTTGTGCAGTTTTAATTTTTTTAAAAAAAACCACTTGTCAGTAACTTTGATACAAAAAAATTGTTCACATTTTCCATTCGTTATGGAGCTTCAACTCAAAGCTGAATATGATCCACCAAGATTAATGTTCAAATGGCCCTCTTTTTGAGCCATTCAATATGGACATTAAATTTTTACTTCTCAATCATATTGTACAAGTCAAAGGCTTCCGTTTGATCTTTTACTTTGCTGTTAAAAAACAAATGATCATCAGATTTAAATTGAAAATAAATTTATAGTAACAGCACATACCATGTGTCTTGGAGTTTTGCCATTTCACATAGTGATTATAGCAAATGAATCTATAAATGTGGCTCTGTCTTCGTTTTTGGCAATTGTGGTTATGCACCATACAGTAATTGCCAGATAAGCATTAACAGACTGTGAAGACCCCCCCCCCCCCCCCCCCCCCCCCCCAAAAAAAAAAACAAAAAAAACAAAAACAACAACAACAACAACAAAACCCCAGAGTTATTTAACAAAAGCTAGTGATGCAGGAAAAATAATAGCTTTGTAGGTGACTAACAGAAAGGTTAGCAGAAACACCTCATTTTCCAGCTCCATGTGGGTATTTTGCTGGGTGGCTCCACAAGTAGTAGGACATTGGCAGTCTGTCCTGCCCATGCATCCTACACATCTGCCAGACATTAAAAATAGTAAAAACATGAACACGCTAATGCACTGTTGCTGCTACTGTTATACTATAAAAAATGAGTCACACTTTAAGGTCATTTCTCAATTTCTTTTTGGTCAAGTAATCACTATCACAGAAAACGGCAACAAAATGTACGCATTTCAGCAAGGCAAGGCGAGTTTATTTGTATAGCACATTTCATGTACAGAACAATTCAAAGTGCTTTACATAAAACATTATAAGCAAAAGGGAGAGAAAAAAACAATTAGAAGCATGATTCAAAATTAAAAGCATTTAGGATTAAAAAGAGAGAATACAGAGACGTGCGGATTTTAATTTTTGAATAAAATCTACGTAAATGCAGCTGAGAACAGGTGGGTCTTCAGCCCGGATTTAAATAAACTAAGTGTTTCAGCTGATCTGAGACGTTCTGGGAGTTTGTTCCAGACATGTGGAGCATAGAAGCTGAACGCAGCTTCTCCATGTCTGGTTTTGACTCTGGGAACTGATAAAAAACCGGAGCCAGATGACCTGAGGGGTCTAGTAGGTTCATACTGGGTCAAGAGGTCACTGATGTATTTTGGACCTAAACCATTCAGAGCTTTATAGACCAGCAACAGAACTTTAAAGTCTATTCTCTGATGGACCGGCAGCCAGTGTAAAGACCTGAGAACTGGACTGATGTGGTCCACTTTTCTGGTCTTTGTGAGAACTCGGGCAGCAGAGTTCTGAATGAGCTGCAGCTGTTTAACTGGTTTTTTAGGTAGACCAGTAAGGACGCTGTTACAGTAGTCAAGCCGACTGAAGATGAATGCATGGACTAGTTTTTCCAGATTTTCCTGAGACATCAGATCTTTTATCCTTGAGATGTTCTTCAGGTGATAGTCGGCTGATTTAGTGATCGCTTTGATGTGTTTTTCAAAGTTTAGGTCTGAGTCCATCACTACACCCAGATTTCTGGCCTTATTGGTGGTTTTTAGGTGTATGGACTGAAGTTCTGTGACAACCTGCTGTCGTTTCTCTTTGGCTCCAAAAGCAATCACCTCAGTTTTGTTTTTGTTCAGCTGAAGAGAGTTGAGGCACATCCAGTCATTAATCTCATCAATGCATTTACCAAGAGCCTGTACAGGGCCCCGGTCTCCTGGTGATACTGTAATATATAGCTGTGTGTCATCTGCGTAGCTATGGTAACTAATATTGTTGTTCTTTATAACCTGAGCCAGTGGGAGCATGTAGATGTTAAACAGAAGAGGCCCCAGGATAGAGCCCTGGGGAACTCCACAGGTCATTTTTGTCTGCTCAGATGTAAAATTGCCTACTGACACAAAGTACTTCCTGTTCTCCAAGTATGTTTTGAACCAGTTTAGGACAGAACTAGAGAGACCCACCCACTTCTCCAGTCGTTGGAGTAATATAATGTGGTCAACCGTATCAAATGCAGCGCTGAGATCCAGTAAAACCAACACTGACATTTTTCCAGTGTCAGTATTCAGACATATGTCATTCATGACTTTGGTCAGAGGAGTCTCGGTGCTGTGGTGCTGTCTAAAACCTGACTGGAAGACATTATAACGGTTGTTTTCTCTTAAAAAGTTATTTAGCTGGTGAAAAGCTGCTTTTTCAATGATCTTACTTTAAAATGGAAGATTGGAGATCGGCCTGTAGCTGCTCATCTGTGTCTTGTCTAGATTATCCTTTTTTAGCAGAGGTTTGATCACAGCTGTTTTCAGTGACTCTGGGAAAACACCTGACGTTAGAGAGGAGTTCACAATCTGAAGCAGATCTGACTCCAAGTCTTTGAGACCTTTTTTAAAAAACCAGTGGGCAGGATGTCCAAACAGCAAGAGGAGGAGTTCAGTTGATGCAAGATGTCCTCCAGTTCTTTGCTAGTAATGGGATAAAACTGTGTCATGGTGTTTAGACTTGGTGGACACGATACAAGACCTGAACCTGCTGTTGTTGAACCAACATCTTGTCTAATCATTTGGATTTTGTCTGTGAAAAATTTGGCAAAGTCATTGCAGGCTTTGGTGGAATAAAATTCAGGTGCTACTGACACAGGAGGGTTTGTTAGCCTGTCGACTGTAGCAAATAAGGCCCGAGCATTATGACAGTTTTTAGTGATGATGTCAGAAAATACGAATTCCTTGCATTCCTCAGCTGTAAATTATAAAAGTGAAGTTTCTCTTTATAGATGTCATAATGAACCTGTAGTTTTGTTTTTCTCCATCTGTGCTCAGCTTTCCGACACTCTCTCTTTCCACTTTTCACCAGTGTGGAATTTCTCCATGGAGACTTTTTCCTTCCAGAGATAACCTTCACCTTAATAGGAGCAATAGAATCCATGACACTCAGCATGTTAGCATTAAAGTTAGTGACCAGCTCATTGACTGAAGCCCCTGACAGGGCAGGTGTTGGAGAGAAGACCTGGTTAAAAATCTCACTGGTATTTTCAGTTATACACCGTTTTGTTATCACCTCCTTTGAGACATTTGTGTGGACTGAGATAGTACTCTCAAAGAAAACACAGCAGTGATCCGACAGCCCCACATCACACACCGTGACCTTAGAAATGTCCAGACCCTTTGAGATCAGCAGATCTAAGGTGTGTCCTCTATTGTGTGTGGGCTCTGTGACATGCTGGGTCAACCCGAAGTTGTCCAGAGTGTTAATCAGGTCTTTAGTCCCTTTGTCCTGATGACATGGATGTTAAAATCACCAGTGATAACAAGATGGTCAAAGTCCGCACAGATCACAGACAACAGTTCAGTAAAATCATCATTAAAATCTGCACAGTATTTGGGCGGCCGATAAATATTTAAAAACATGACTCTGGATGAGGCCGTCAGCTGTAAAGCCACGTATTCAAAAGAAGGGAAAACCCCAAGAGATAACTGTTTACACTGGAATGAGTCCCTAAATAAGATAGCAACCCCCCCACCTCTCCTGTTCACTCTGGCTTCACTGATGAAACTGAAGTTGGGGGGCGTGGCTTCAATAAGAGCTGAATGACAGTTTTCATGTAACCAAGTCTCAGTTAAAAACATAAAGTCAAGGCTATGTTCAGTGATAAAATCATTGATTAGAAATGATTTTCCTGCTAAAGATCGAACATTTAGTAAAGCTAACTTAAGCATTCTCAGAGTATCGTCATGTTTTGGAACAGGCTGTATGTTTACTTTTGATAAAAACCTTATAGAGTGGAGCTCTCTGTGTTCTGACAGAGCTACATTTCTCCTTCTGTTACGTATCAAGACAGGGATAGTAAAACCTTCTAAACAGGGTCCCAGCTTGTTCTGGGAAAGTTTATGACTGCTAACCTCGCAGCCCGGAACCCCAGCACATCATACGTCAGACTGTCGAAGGGGGTTGAGGTGGCCCCCCCTACCTTTGATCGTTCTGGTAGGGGGTGTATGGGGGATAAAAAGGCGTTTGGCTTGGGCTTAGATCTTAGCCCAATGTTGACCCATTTCATCATCTCATCACTAGGGGGAGAGTTGGGGAGATGATGGTCTGTCAGGGGTTTGGGGGGCGAGGAAGGACCACGATCCTGGTTTGGTGTGCTGGTCAGGGGAAACAGAGATCCTTCTTCTTGTCTCTCACTGAAGCTCAGCTGCTCCTCTCTTTGGTCTTCCTTTTGAGATAAAACGGAGTGTATCTCATTGTTGACATTCTGCACAGAGAGATGACGGAGGCAATGAAATATGTTGGAAGTGAGCAGCTTTACTCCAGATCTGTTAAGATTGAGGCCATTAGCCATAAAAAGATGTCTCTCGTTCCCAAAAAAATACGAAAGTTGTTAATAAAATGCAGATTGATATTAGCACACGCTGATAAGAGCCAGTCATTCAGCGCCAGCAGCCTGCTGAATCTTAAATCCCCTCCTCTGATGGTTGGTACAGGTCCGCTGATGAAAACTGCTGCATCCAGAGATCTCACTGTTTTTATCAGTTCAGTGAAGTCCCGATTCAGAGCCTCAGATTGCTGCTTGGACACATCATTCGAGCCTGTGTGTAGAACGATGTTTCTCACAGTTGGGTATTCAGCCAGAGTTTTCAGAAATCTCTCCTGTATGTCACCGACCATATCCTTAGGAAAACAGAGCACTTTGGTGTTCTTTCCACACAGCCACTGAACGTCCTTCACAGTGGAATCACCTATAATCAGAGTTTCAGGCCCAGCCTTCAGCTTCCTCAGCTTTCTCTTCGGCCTCTTACTTTCTGATAGGTGATCGGTCTTCACCCTGCTGCCTTGGGATGGATGGTCGTCAGGTAGAGATCCACGGTTCTCTGACAGTGCAGCAAATCTGTTCTGCAGTTTAACAATCGGTTGTTTTGGGGGTCTGTGGCTAATCTTCTTGTCCCTGGTTGCTGTAGGTGGAGGCCAGTCTGCTTCATTACGGACGTTATCCCGATCTGCCTCACGTCCTCCCTTTTCCAGGAGACATGATTTACTTTTTGGCTTTGCACCGAGACGGTTCCAGGGAGGATTATCACTCGATGATTTGTTGTTGTTACTTACAGAGGCAGCCTTTTTCTGGGTTGTGTTATCTTTGCCTTTTAGCCTTGTGTTAGCTCACTCGACTCCGCTGTTTTGGGTTGCTGGCAGAGTTGTTTCATTTCCACACAGTCCATTTACCTCCACATTAACTTCTATGCGATGAACTTTGATCTCCAGTGCTGTTATCTTCTGTAGAGAGCTTCGTAGTTGACTGTGGAGAGGGAAGGCATCTTGTTGCTATTAGCCTAGCGTTAGCACCTTTCCAAGCTATTTGGTTGAGTGCTAAACCCAGGCTGTGTCAGGCTTCAGCTGTGTATAGGCCACACACACACACAGCGCTGAAGATAAAAGAACTAAAAAATATCGTAGTTTCAGTGAAAAAAAAAATGTATGACTCCCAGTAATTTACAAGTTTTTCAAAAGTAACTGCAAGTAAAAAGGGGAAAAAAGGGAGAAAAAATCGGTATAAAATCAAGCAAAAGAGAAAGCAAAGCAGGAGCAAAGCAGAGAGCGTCCGCACGGCAGCAAGCAGCCTTGAGATGAAAAAAGGGCGCAAGCTAAAGCACCAGGCTTGTATATGCCTATCCCAGTGACTGTGTGAACTACATGATTAATCATAGATATTTTTGTGGTTTAGTTTAAAAATTATTCTCAGGGCACGGTCTCATGGGTTTTCTCAAACACACTAGACTTGAACGCTCTGGATTCTTGCTGCAGGGGTCCGACAACTCTGCGCGGTCTCATAGTTCGAAACGTTTTGAGCACGAAACCCTTGTGACAACGTCATCAAGCAGGTAGAAGCAAAACAGATTGGGACTGTGGAAGATGCAACGTTTTTGTTACGGTGCGTTCACACTCTGGCTGTTTGGTCCGCTTCAAATGGACCGTGATCCAATTCCACGGATATTCGATTTCGTTTGACACAGTCTGAACACCAACGTTACTCTGGTGCGCACCAAAGAAGCAGACTCTGGTCCGTCTGAAAGCTGGGGGGCTCAGTTAATTTGCAAACAAACTATTGGACTATCCAGCGCGTAGACACCCAGTGTACACAATGGAAGTGACGTTTGTTGAATGCATTAAGCAGAAGAAGAAGAAAGAGAAGGTAGTGAGGTAGATTATCATTTGGCTCAGAGGAAAAACAAAGCCAACAGCACGTTTGAAGAAGCTGAGGTCAAAACAACAATGAAAAACAACAGGAAAATGTGTAGACAGAGATGGAGTAGCCTAATAAGCAGCAGAAAGATTTCCACTTTAAAAACAGAGCCTGGGTTTCTTCTTCTTCTTCTGCTTCTTCATCATTGATCAGTGGTTGTGTTGAGGAGCGTCGCCCCCTAGCGAGCAGCAGTTGTAACTACGGTGGTTTTACCAGGCGGTTTGGTCCGCTTCAGTTAATACAGTATGAACGCAAACCTAAGCAAAGAAAGGTGCAAAATTTTTCAGAAATCTCCGCCCAATCGGACCGAGGCCTCGGACTGTCCTGGTGTGAATGCACCCTTAAAAACTGAGAGAGTTGAAGGTAGAATTAGGATTGTTCCCCCATTTCTGTTTGTAAACACGATTCAAACTGAGAGCCCCTCTCCTCTGGCAAAAGCCAGGACCAGACTACACATATTTGGCCCAATTTTGGCCTGATGGACACGCTGCAGACAGTCGCTCACTGTCATGCCTGATTCTGCGTTGTTGGATCGCAGAACATCAAGTCTTCACTCCGTGTAATGTGACATAATCAGCGATTGGCGATTTGTCCGCCCAGAGTGACATGTCCTGTGACGTGTCCCTACATATCAACCAATTGAAGGACAGCGTGCTCCTCGCTTCCACCAGAAAGACGCTCAGGAGCGCCGGCACGCAAACAACAATGGAGAAAAGGGGGAAGAGACACAGCCGCTCTCCGGTGGAGCTGTGGCATCCTTTGATGTGCAGAATGGAGAGCCCATACTACTGGCGTAGCCAGAAAAAATATTGGGTGTATCAACAAATACTAGGTGTGCCAAATTTATTTTCAAGTGTTCCACCTCCACGAACATTCAAAAGAGTGTATCTCTCTTGAATGCAACATTACTTTATTAACATGAAACATATCCACACGACAAGAGTGTTCTATCAGTAACAGTCAACAGTAGTTCACAGCAGGTCCAAACATTCTCGTATGACACACTCTCAAATCAATCAATGACAGATTCATAGAAAAAGCTCTTTGTGTAATAAAAACGCCGCAAAGACATAATGGACATTACACCCAATGACATGAACATATTGAAATATGTCACACTCATGCGCATACTCATGCGCTCTCAGAGCCATAAACATTACGCATGATCACCAAAGCTAATTAACCATCTGAGCACACCTATAGGGGATTATCACCTGTCCGTGTTACGGTTTCCGGAACTTGTCGAATTTAAGCATGTCCTCTTCCGGGCCAGTTCAACACTAGCTGAATCCAATGTCACTGCTCTGTTTCACTTTGTAAATCCAATAAACAACGCCAACCCTACTTACCCCGTGTTCACACCAGAGGCGTCCATTCGCGTATGCGCCTACATTTCAACGCGCGAATGCTGGATGTTTACTCGCTTGATTCAGGCGTTTTTTTTCGCATGAATGGAGTGAATAATACGCATGAATGAAGCGTATCATACGCGCAAATAAAACGCTTAATTCGCGCGTGGTTTTTCACTTGTCAGTCACTTCAGTCAGGTGAACATGGCAGAACCCGGTTATTTTAGTACTTTGAGAGAGCTGTGGCGCTTTACCTGCTTGGAAGTCGGAGAACCGAAGACGCTGGCGTGTGACCCACCAGAAGCTCGGTGAATTTCATCAGCTGATCCAGGAGTTACGTCTGGATGACGGCCGCTTCCAGGGGGATTTCCCGAGACCAGTTTGATGGGCTTCTGTCAGGGAGGATCGGTGCTGCATATCCCTCCAGGATACAAACTACAAACGCTGTATTCCAGCTGCTGAGCATCTGTCCACCTGCCTTCAGTGAGTAAGCTAGCCGCAGCTGGCTAGCGCTTCCACCAAAATGTCCAACAACTTCTAACAAAAAAACGTGGCTGTTGTCGCTAGCTATTGTAGCTCAGTTTAATGAGTCTCTGCCGTCTCCTCGCCTCAACCTCTCAACATTTAACCAGCTGATTAAATGCAACCCGTAACTGACCACTTTCCTGCTGCTTTCAACTGGTTCACAACCACAACACACGTGTGTTTGTTTACATCTGCTGAAGCTGAACTCCTGGGGCCTGTCTGTCGAAGCTGGATTAACATACCCGGGATTTCTCTCTGCTACCTGGGTTGAACCAGACATCTGCGGTCTTGATAAACGGTACTACGAAGCTGGTTATCAACTTTGTAACTCAACCCAGGGTTTTCCAATCTTAATCAGTGTGTGCCCAGATAAAAGGGGCGACGTTTGAAGCGTCTGACCAATCACAGACATGGAGAAACAGAGAGCGACATATTTCACAATGGAGGAGCAGACGATCATATTTCAGAAGTATGAGGAATTCAGGAACATC
>JALJCO010004012.1:12500-14876 GCA_023101725.1 Atherinomorus stipes | reverse complement strand
CTCCCGTTCCACCTCATCATGATGAGAACCTCCCGTTCCACCTAATCATGATGAGAACCTCCGTTCCACCTAATCATGATGAGAACCTCCGTTCCACCTAATCATGATGAGAACCTCCATTCCACCTAATCATGATGAGAACCTCCGTTCCACCTAATCATGATGAGAACCTCCTGTTCCACCTAATCATGATGAAAACCTACTGTTCCACCTCAATATGATGAGAACCTCCTGTTCCACCTAATCATGATGAGAACCTCCGTTCCACCTCAATATGATGAGAACCTCCTGTTCCACCTAATCATGATGAGAACCTCCCGTTCCACCTAATCATGATGAGAACCTCCTGTTCCACCTAATCATGATGAGAACCTCCGTTCCACCTCAATATGATGAGAACCTCCTGTTCCACCTAATCATGATGAGAACCTCCGTTCCACCTAATCATGATGAGAACCTCCGTTCCACCTCATCGTGATGAGAACCTCCGTTCCACCTCAATATGATGAGAACCTCCTGTTCCACCTAATCATGATGAGAACCTCCGTTCCACCTCATGGTGATGAGAACCTCCGTTCCACCTCAATATGATGAGAACCTCCCGTTCCACCTAATCATGATGAGAATCTCCCGTTCCACCTCATGGTGATGAGAACCTCCCGTTCCACCTAATCATGATGAGAACCTCCCGTTCCACCTCAATATGATGAGAACCTCCTGTTCCACCTCAATATGATGAGAATCTCCCGTTCCACCTAATCATGGTGAGAACCTCCCGTTCCACCTCATGGTGATGAGAACCTCCCGTTCCACCTCATGGTGATGCGAACCTCCGTTCCACCTCATGGTTTTGAGAACCTCCTGTTCCACCTCATGGTGATGAGAACCTCCGTTCCACCTAATCATGGTGAGAACCTCCGTTCCACTTCATGGTGATGAGAACCTCCCGTTCCACCTCATGGTGATGAGAACCTCTTGTTCCACCTAATCATGATGAGAACCTCCCGTTCCACCTCATGGTGATGAGAACCTCCCGTTCCACCTAATCATGATGAGAACCTCCCGTTCCACCTCATGGTGATGAGAATCTCTCGTTCCACCTCATGGTGATGAGAATCTCTCGTTCCACCTCATGGTGATGAGAACCTCCGTTCCACCTAATCATGGTGAGAACCTCCGTTCCACCTCATGGTGATGAGAACCTCTCGTTCCACCTCATGGTGAGTGAGACACCTCCTGTTCCACCTAATCATGATGAGAACCTCCCGTTCCACCTCATGGTGATGAGAATCTCAACACAACAGGAAAAGGAACTTAAGAACTGCTGTGTTTCCATTAACTTCAATATTAAATGAGCGGAGAACGTTCTCTGGCAGAAGTTCCATCCAGTTTCTTGGAACAGCGCCACCGCCTGGTCAGATGCTGAAATGCAGCGATGTTTCCTAATAACTCATCTATGCAGGCGCGCCTGTTTCTGTTACATAGATCATCATGAAATACTTTCTGCTCTATAAAACAGTGAGAAAATGTCAAAAACGTGTCATCAGCACTTTAAGTCGCCTTTCTTCCTCATTCCGATGCTCAGGTCGGACTTCCGCATGTCTACCTGACTGGCTACTGCTGTGTGATTGGCTGGTTAATGTTTGTGTAACCAGGAAGTAGAACATCTGTTTTCACTACATATCAGACAAGAAAAAAGATTTAACTTCTGTAAATTCTGAGAAAACTTGAGTGTTTGTCATCTGTGGCCATTTTCCTGCTGTTCGTCTGTTGCTGCGGTGGGATTTCCCAGGTTGGTCTCTGATGCTCGGAAGAGGCCGGTCTGGGTTCTGGTCCCGGCCTGCAGATCTACCATGGACGGTTACTTTTAGTTAAAGACTAACAGCATCCAGAAAACAAGTGACTGCGATTAAAAACAAGCCCACACATCCAACCAGTTACAGTAAAATAGTTTTATTTAAAAATGATTATTCTTTTTGAAAATAAGTTTAAATCCAGTGATATATGTCAATAATTAATCAGGTTAAAGTGCAAAAATACATTTGATATAATGCATCTGTACAAAAATAACATTGGAAGGTGGTATTGGAGAAAGGAAGGAAGTGTGTCTAACATGGCTTTGATCATTCTTAGAAAAATATATTGCATACAAGTGGTGTCCCTCTTTGGATTCTAAGCTTGTGAGCAAAGTCTTTGTGTTTGGCAGCTTCGGGCTCGTTCAGGTCCGTTTCACATTCCTCACATCCACTGGGTCTGCTGCCAAGTCCAGAGCCAAACTTCACCTCTGCGGCTGATGTGAGTGTTTGTTCCGCCGCAGAGACGGAGGTGAAAGTCTTTGTCCATCACTTGATCTTGGCCGGCTTGGCGTCCTTCACC
>JALJCO010004012.1:0-7500 GCA_023101725.1 Atherinomorus stipes | reverse complement strand
TCATTTACTGAAAACCTTCCAGACACTGGCCCAAGAGGTCCGGATTTGGTGGTCGCTGTCGTAAACCAACAACTGCCATAGGATGATGATGATGATGATGATGATGATGACAATGATGATGATGATGGACGTTGTTGGCATTTGGTGAAAAGTTTGAGGGAAAATGGGAAATCAGAGAGAATTCTGGGAGGTCTGATAGAAATCAGATCTGAACCTCATCAGGAAGGAGGCTGATTCATTTCTTGATGTCTGGAGCTCTGATCCGTTTACATGGTAGTCTGATAGCTGGGAGTAATCTGATTACTGAAATCATGCTGCAGCAAAATTAGATCATTATTCAGATGACTGGAATCACGCAGCAGTACTCTGATTACTGAAATCATGCTGCAGTAATTAGATCATTATTCAGATGACTGGAATCACGCAGCAGTACTCTGATTACTGAAATCATGCTGCAGTAATCAGATTACTGGAACATGAAATCCAGTAATCTGATTACTGGAATCACGCTGCAGTAATTAGATAACTCGAATCAGGCTCCAGAAATCTGATTACTGGAATCACACTGTAGTAATCTGATTACTGGAATGCGCTGCAGCAATCAGATTAAGTAATCAGATTACTGGAATTATGCTGCAGTAGTTAGATTACTGGAATCACAGCAATAATCTGATTACTAGAATCACGCTGCAGCAATCAGATTAAGTAATCAGCTACTGGAATAATGCTGCAGTAATTGGATTACTGGAATCACACAGCAAGAAATCTGATTACTGGAATCCTGCAGTAATCAGATTAAGTAATCTGATTACTGGAATCTCACAGCAGTAATCTGATTACTGGAATCACACTGCAGCAATCAGATTAAGTAATAAGTTTACTGGAATCACGCTGCAGTAATCTGATTACTAGAATCACGCTGCAGCAATCAGATTAAGTAATCAGATTACTGGAATTATGCTGCAGTAATTAGATTGCTGGAATCACTGCAGTAATCTGATTACTGCAATCACGCTGCAGCAATCACATCAATGGTGCATGAGTCCAGTAATCTGATTACTGGAATCACGTAATAGATAGCAGTAATAGCAGTAATCAGATTAAGTAATCTGATGACTGTAATCACACAGCAGCAATCGATACTAGAATCACGCTGCAGCAATCAGATTAAGTAATCAGATTACTGGAATTATGCTGCAGTAATTAGACTTTAGGAATCACGCAGCAGCAATCACATTACTGGAGCATTAGGTCCAGTAATCTGATTACTGGAATCCCGCTGCAGCAATCAGATTACTGGAATTTAACTGTTGAAGCCACCAACGTTGCAGTTTTCTGCATGTCAGATGTGAAACCTCTCCGGACCTTTATGCTTCAGGAACGTGTTAATCTGGTCTCTCATCAGACTTTGCCGTCTCCATGGTGACGGATAATCTGGATCTAATCAGGTTTACGCTTCATGTTGGTGGGACTGAGGACTCGGCGGACCGAGCGGGGTCTCACCTGTGGTCCCTGAGGGTGGTCCTGCCTCCTGAAGGCCTTGTGGCAGATGTCGCAGGTGTACGGCCGCTCGTCCGTGTGCGTCCTCTCGTGGATCAGGAGGTTGTAGGATTTGGTGAAATGTCGTCCGCAGAACTTGCAGACGAACTCCTTCTTAGTCTTAGAGGGCCAGCCGGCCTCAGCTGGACTTGCGGTCCGGCGAAGCCAGTTTTGGTGACGTCCAGCAGGCAGCCCAGTCCGGCCGAGGTCTGGTGCTGGGACGAGCCGGCGCCCCCCCGGCGCTCCAGGTCCTCCGCCTTCAGGTGGTCCTCCTGCGTGGCCGCCGCCGCCACGGTTGGCGAAGTCGAAGCGGGGCTTGGTCTTGGAGGTCTGCAGCAGCGCCGCCGATTCCAGCTAGGGCTGCGGGAGGTGGGGGAAGAGGGGGAGGACGCCACGGAGGAGAAGGGCGGGGGCAGCTTGGACACGGTGCAGCGGGGGAGGGCCAGCGGCTGGTAGCCCAGGGTCCACTGGTGCAGGTGGATGGCGTGCAGCGCGCTGAAGCTGGTAGATGCTGTGGAAGTAGTCCGCCGGCAGCTGCAGACCCGCCGAGGTCTGGATCAGGGAGCAGTTGGCCAGCTGGAGGGATGGGTGGAGGGGCACGGGGGCCGGCAGGGTCTTACTGCCCATGGTGGGGGCACCTCCGAGTCCAGCTGGTCCGCTGCCGAGACAGAACACACAGGTCCCTGAGATTCAGATCTCACCGTATCCATGGTAACGGGCCGAGCAACAGCTGCGAGAAAACAGTTGATTTACAAACACATTCAGACCGGATCAGACCCGTCCGGGTCTTCCCTTCAGCAGCCACGGGGGTTCAGACCGGATCAGACCGGTCCGGGTCTTCCCTTCATCAGCTACGGGGTCCAGACCGGATCAGACCGGTCCGGCTCTTCCCTTCCAGCAGCTACAGGGTCCAGACCGACTCAGACCGGTCCAGCTCTTCCCTTCGGCAGATACAAGGGTCAGGCACGGATTAGACCGGTCGCTCTTCCCCCCTTCAGCAGCTAGCTGGGGTCAGACCTGATCGACCCATCCGGCTCTTCCCTTCATAAGCTACGGGGGTCAAACCGGATCAACCCGGTCTGGTCCCAGTTGCACCACAGAACTGGTCCCAGTTACACAGCAGACTGTCCCAGTTACACTGCAGAAGTGGTCCCAGTTGCACCGCAGAAACTAGTCCCAGTTACACTGCAGAACTTGGTCCCAGTTACACAGCAGACTGGTCCCAGTTACACTGCAGAATTGGTCCCAGTTGCACCACAGAACTGGTCCCAGTTACACTGCAGAACTGGTCCCAGTTACACAGCAGACTGGTCCCAGTTACACTGCAGAATTGGTCCCAGTTGCACCACAGAACTGGTCCCAGTTACACTGCAGAACTGGTCCCAGTTGCACCACAGAACTGGTCCCAGTTGCACCACAGAACTGGTCCCAGTTACACTGCAGAACTGGTCCCAGTTGCACTGCAGAACTGGTCCCAGTTGCACCACAGAACTGGTCCCAGTTACACTGCAGAACTGGTCCCAGTTACACTGCAGAACTGGTCCCAGTTGCACCACAGAACTGGTCCCAGTTGCACCACAGAACTGGTCCCAGTTGCACCAGCACAGATGGATGATGCAGCGTCCATCTGATCCGTATTTGGAGAAGGATTCACCAGAAGTTGCAGGTTCAGGCTCTGGACCGGACTGGAACCGGGCCCTGGGGGGAGGGGGGAGGGGGGGTGTTCATTATTCACCAACTTTCATATAATGGAGTTCACCGGGGGTCCTAGCCAAAAAGGTCCATAAAAGTCCACAAAAACTCATCAATATTCTCCAAACGGCTCGTCCAATGTAATCCAAGTGTCCTGAGTGGGTAGCGTCCAGAATTTACTGGAAACCATCATTTAGTAGATTATTAGAGCGTAAACAGTACTACATCAGTACTACATCAGTACTACATCTTACTTTTACGATGTGTCCATGAGAGTTTACGACACTACGGAAGCCTCGGCGTTCAGCACCTACTCTGCCGAGCAATACGAACGAAGAAGAAGAAATTCTGTTTACATTGTGCTCAGAGCGACAGAGCTGCAGACAAACACGAGCGAAAGAATGAAAGATTTTTTTTATTTTAACACGACCTTTATTTCCATTTTGTTCAGCTGACATTCCAACATGTCCGATCTCATCCGCTCAAACACATTCCATATAAGAGATGAAAACTGAAGCAGCAAAAATCCTCACGAACCCAACATGGAGCGTCTGGAATGGCCCCCACCTGCAAAACCCCTCCCAGTTTCTGAGTTTACAGAACTCAAACTCGGCCTTCAGTCAGGCTGCTTAGAGCCTCTTGAGCACCAACAAAGCATCCTCAGACCCCCCCCCCCCCCTTAATGCGAGTCTTTCTAGTTTTCTAACTGGCGTACTTGGACTCCCCTGAAATAAAGTTCAGTAACGTACAAACATGCCTTTTGCAGAATATGTGGCCCATAAATGAAATGACGGAAGGAAAACTGCACTGCGACCCGCAAAGATCAGCCCCAGAAACCCGAACACACCCGCCAGACCAACACGTGATGTAAAGATCAGCCCCAGAAACCCGAACACACCCGCCAGACCAACACGTGATGTAAAGATCAGCCCCAGAAACCCGAACACACCCGCCAGACCAACACGTGATGTAAAGATCAGCCCCAGAAACCCGAACACACCCACCAGACCAACACGTGATGCAAAGATCAGCCCCAGAAACCCGAACACACCCGCCAGACCAACACGTGATGTAAAGATCAGCCCCAGAAACCCGAACACACCCGCCAGACCAACACGTGATGTAAAGATCAGCCCAGAAACCCGAACACACCCGCCAGACCAACACGTGATGTAAAGATCAGCCCTGAAACCCGAACACACCCACCAGACCGACACGTGACACAAAGATCGGCCCCAGAAACCCGACCACACCCGCCAGACCGACACGTGATGTAAAGATCAGCCCCAGAAACCCGAACACACCCGCCAGACCGACACGTGATGTAAAGATCAGCCCCAGAAACCCGAACACACCCGCCAGACCAACACGTGATGTAAAGATCAGCCCCAGAAACCCGAACACACCCGCCAGACCAACACGTGATGTAAAGATCAGCCCCAGAAACCCGAACACACCCGCCAGACCAACACGTGATGTAAAGATCAGCCCCAGAAACCCGAACACACCCGCCAGACCAACACGTGAAGATCAGCCCCAGAAACACGAACACACCCGCCAGACCAACACGTGATGTAAAGATCAGCCCCAGAAACCCGAACACACCCGCCAGACCGACACGTGACATAAAGATCAGCCCCAGAAACACGAACACACCCGCCAGACCAACACGTGATGTAAAGATCAGCCCCAGAAACACGAACACACCCGCCAGACCAACACGTGATGTAAAGATCAGCCCCAGAAACACGAACACACCCGCCAGACCAACACGTGACGTAAAGATCAGCCCCAGAAACCCGAACACACCCGCCAGACCAACACGTGATGTAAAGATCAGCCCCAGAAACACGAACACACCCGCCAGACCAACACGTGATGTAAAGATCAGCCCCAGAAACCCGAACACACCCGCCAGACCAACACGTGATGTAAAGATCAGCCCCAGAAACCCGAACAAACCCGCCAGACCAACACGTGATGTAAAGATCAGCCCCAGAAACCCGAACACACCCGCCAGACCGACACGTGATGTAAAGATCAGCCCCAGAAACCCGAACACACCCGCCAGACCGACACGTGATGTAAAGATCAGCCCCAGAAACCCGAACACACCCGCCAGACCAACACGTGACATAAAGATCAGCCCCAGAAACCCGAACACACCCGCCAGACCGACACATGATGTAAAGATCAGCCCCAGAAACCCGAACACACCCGCCAGACCGACACGTGATGTAAAGATCAGCCCCAGAAACCCGAACACACCCGCCAGACCGACACGTGATGTAAAGATCAGCCCCAGAAACACGAACACACCTGCCAGACCAACACGTGATGCAAAGATCAGCCCCAGAAACACGAACACACCCGCCAGACCAACACGTGATGTAAAGATCAGCCCCAGAAACCCGAACACACCCGCCAGACCAACACGTGATGTAAAGATCAGCCCCAGAAACACGAACACACCCGCCAGACCAACACGTGAAGATCAGCCCCAGAAACCCGAACACACCCGCCAGACCGACACGTGACGTAAAGATCAGCCCCAGAAACCCGAACACACCCGCCAGACCGACACGTGACGTAAAGATCAGCCCCAGAAACCCGAACACACCCGCCAGACCGACACGTGATGTAAAGATCAGCCCCAGAAACCCGAACACACCCGCCAGACCAACACGTGACGTAAAGATCAGCCCCAGAAACCCGAACACACCCGCCAGACCAACACGTGACGTAAAGATCAGCCCCAGAAACCCGAACACACCCCGCCAGACCGACACGTGATGGAAGATCAGCCCCAGAAACCCGAACACACCCGCCCAGACCAGCACGTGATGTAAAGATCAGCCCCAGAAACACGAACACACCCGCCAGACCGACACGTGATGTAAAGATCAGCCCCAGAAACACGAACACACCCGCCAGACCAACCCGTGATGTAAAGATCAGCCCCAGAAACCCGAACACACCCGCCAGACCAACACGTGACGTAAAGATCAGCCCCCAGAAACCCGAACACACCCGCCAGACCAACACGTGATACAAGATCAGCCCCAGAAACACGAACACACCCGCCAGGCCAACACGTGACGTAAAGATCAGCCCCAGAAACCCGAACACACCCGCCAGACCAACACGTGATGTAAAGATCAGCCCCAGAAACCCGAACACACCCGCCAGACCAACACGTGAAGATCAGCCCCAGAAACCCGAACACACCCGCCAGACCAACACGTGATGTAAAGATCAGCCCCAGAAACCCGAACACACCCGCCAGACCAACCCGGATGTAAAGATCAGCCCCAGAAACCCGAACACACCCGCCAGACCAACACGTGATGTAAAGATCAGCCCCAGAAACCCGAACACACCCGGCAGACCAATACGTGAAGATCAGCCCCAGAAACCCGAACACACCCGCCAGACCAACACGTGATGTAAAGATCAGCCCCAGAAACCCGAACACACCCGCCAGACCAACACGTGATGTAAAGATCAGCCCCAGAAACCCGAACACACCCGCCAGACCAACACGTGAAGATCAGCCCCAGAAACCCGAACACACCCGCCAGACCAACACGGATGTAAAGATCAGCCCCAGAAACCCGAACACACCCGCCAGACCAACACGTGACGTAAAGATCAGCCCCAGAAACCCGAACACACCCGCCAGACCAACACGTGATGTAAAGATCAGCCCAGAAACCCGAACACACCCGCCAGACCAACACGTGACGTAAAGATCAGCCCCAGAAACCCGAACACACCCGCCAGACCAACACGTGATGTAAAGATCAGCCCCAGAAACCCGAACACACCCGCCAGACCAACACGTGATGTAAAGATCAGCCCCAGAAACCCGAACACACCCCCTAGACCAACACGTGATGTAAAGATCAGCCCAGAAACCCGAACACACCCGCCAGACCAACACGTGATGTAAAGATCAGCCCCAGAAACCCGAACACACCCGCCAGACCGACACGTGATGTAAAGATCAGCCCCAGAAACACCAGAACACACCCGCCAGACCAACACGTGACGTAAAGATCAGCCCCAGAAACCCGAACACACCCGCCAGACCGACACGTGATGTAAAGATCAGCCCCGGAAACACGAACACACCCGCCAGACCAACACGTGACGTAAAGATCAGCCCCAGAAACCCGAACACACCCGCCAGACCAACACGTGATGTAAAGATCAGCCCCAGAAACCCGAACAAACCCGCCAGACCAACACGTGACGCAAAGATCAGCC
>JALJCO010004010.1:0-48571 GCA_023101725.1 Atherinomorus stipes | reverse complement strand
AAGCAACACACACACAGAAAAGCACTAAATAACCCAAGAGATAAAGTTATAATTCAAGGAGTCCTGATATTAATGTAATGTGCTGCAATGGTGCATCATTTTCACCTCTTTAGCTAAAAGGAAGTAGCTGTACAGTCCTGTGAGAAGCCAAAATTTTGTGTTTTTCTTTTATTTCTAAACATATAACAATATCTGTCTAATAAAAGATACCAACACATGCACACTTTCCTGGAAGATAGTGGACTAAAAAATGATCATAATAATATAATATTGTGAAAATCAAGATTATAACCATTAAATATTGTACATTTTTTATTGTTTGGTATTTATTCGGACATGTTTTCTCACAAAATGCATAGTTTGGTTTTAAATTTAGCATCTGACTTGCTTCCAGCCCCTTTGTTGTTCCCTCTTTTCCACCACTAGATGTCCTCACAACACCGACCCCCTGCTTGCTCCTCATACCTGAGCGCGCGCCCTCACTCCCTCCTCCAGGTAGAAGCTGCAGGTCCACCCGCACTTTCCTCTTCATTCCGTCTCTCTGGTTTGCGTCAGTGGACCGTCCACACATAAAAACACCCTCTAACAGCAAAGGAAACACTTTTTAAAAAATTAACAGCCGAGAAAAGTGGAAGCTGAACCAGCAGAGGCAAACAAATCCTAAAGTTTCCTGCGTGTTTCCTGAAGTGCGCCGAAGTTTTCACGGAAATGGTTCACCTGAAGTTTTCCTTCGGACGCTGAAAAGTTTGCAGTTGGGGAGGAAAGACGCAGCAGGGAGACGCTTCAGATGGAGAGTGGCTGAATCAGTCCTTCTGGATAAAGTTTATAAAGGTAATTTCAACGTTTTGCTTCTATTTGTAGTTATGATGATTTTTTTAGCATGTGCGATTCCGGCTGGTCAAGCTTTATAGTTTAGAAAATTATTCTTGCGCAAGAGTAAGACTACATTGTGAAACAAATTGACCGACTTTCAGTACATATTGTGTTGTTTATTCGGCTCTAATATAAACATAAGTTTTGCCTTTAAGTCCAGACAGCAGCCCTCACATGTAAACATCAGAGATATGCTTGGTAATTAGATAAAGTGTGGTGCAAATGGATGCCAAGAGGTTGAGTTGATGCATTCGAGCATGGAAGAAAAATCTTAGTTTGAGAGTTTTGCCTATCCTGGCTTTGAGGGATGTCTGAGCAGAGGTAATATAATAGCTGTAGTGCTTCTTTCAGCTATGGATCTTATGACAATGACGACTACTGTTTCTCCTGACTGACCTAACTGGAAAGAACTGACACTTGGTTTAATCTATGCCAGTCAATGACCGTCTGTGTGCACTGCTTGTTCATTAACATGACAGAGATTAAAAAAAAAAGACCACTGTTGGACCTCTGAGGACCCCCCACTTCCCCCCTCTCTGTTTGCTGCATCTCTTGGACTTTGGACCAGAGCCAGGCTCCAAATCTAAATTTTTCTGAGAACTCTGCAGCACTTTCATGTTGGTGGGGGTTTTATTTTCACATACTTAGTTCAACTTTACCTCTGGCACTCTTCGGTAGGTGAGGCTGAGACAGAACCATTTGTTTAGAAAGGGTGTGTCACATACTGGTGCTCCTTCTTCATCAGGCTGCTGTGCCAAGGCTTGTACCCATGGAGATTACAGGTGTGTTTTGTAAGCACTACTGTGGCAGAGCCTGCTGGAGAGCTTAGATTGAGCTGAAGATCCAGACAGGGATTCAGTTTGAGATGGGATGATAACAAAGAGAATGCACATGTTGGGATTTTTACTTGGAAGTCTCAAAGCACAATCTTTTCTCGTGAAACTGCAGTCAGGTAGGTCCAGAATTTCAATTGTTTGCTGTTCAGTGGAGGAAAGGTCAAAACTGCAGGTTGTGAAGAGACAAGGAACAATTAATGTTGTAACAGACACATGACTGGCTCAGTGATGTCTTGGTGTCATGGTGACTTGCAGTGAGGAAATGCCTGACACATGAGGGGTGGGGGGGGGGGGGGGGGGGGGGGGGTATATGCTATTAATCAGAGGGATTGCATGATGAGTAACTCATCAGTAGTTCCTTATAAACACTTTGAAAAATGATCCCATCTCAAGGATAAAGTAAGGATGAAGAAGCTTGGTTTAAACCCCAAGACAGCACGTTTTGTTGTCTTTCTGGGAATTCACATTGGCTCCCCTCTTAATCTAGGACTCTTTATTCCCACATTGCATTTTTCTCTCCTGCCGGCCTCTCAGGCGACTCTCAGACTGAGTGAGCTTCCAATTCAAAGTATACAGTTTTGGCCTGAGCTGAACAGACACGGAGATGCCAGGATGTATTTTTAAATCCTTGTGTCCAGCTGTGTTTGACTTCTTTGTGAACTGGCCACTGCTGCTGCACAGCAGTTTCTTTTTTTATCAGTTTGGCCAGCATCAGGGGTCTTCTAGTCTGCAGAAGCAGCAGTCCAAACTTGGAGCCCCCGGCAACCCCTGGAAGCAAAGCAAACAAGACTCTTTGCAGCCATTGTCCTCGCTTGCTGTCATCCCTGAAAGCTTCCAGGGAAAACGGAGATAGCCCCCTTTCGTCATTTAGATCTAGTTTTTGTTTTGAAACCAAGCTGTTTCAAGCTGTAACCATGAAAACGGGCCGCTGCTTCACAATCTAGTTTACCATATTTACCAAATAGACAATAATTAGTTTTTCCTTTAAGTTTATTTTAAGCAAATTTGCCCATCGTTGCTGATTTCCAGGGCTGCATTTCCATTTGTGCCGTTCCCATTTCCACAGTTAAATTTTACACACATGTACACACAATGAACACTAATATCAGGCTGAAATCGCACACATACACATCACAACAACCACATGTTATAAAGTTATCTGTAATTGACTCCCATGTGCCAGTCATTATCCATTTTCCTCCATGACTGAGTCTTCTATTCCACTGTACGAGGGACGTGTTGCAGGGAGAGTATGAGGGTGACGGGGAGAACAAGAGGTAAGGATGAGAGGGTGGAGAGTGTGTGTGTGTGCTGGGGGGGGCGGGTTAAGACATATTTGGAGAGAAGATGGTAATTATCAATCTGTAAGGAATGCAGCTGGTGCTCTTACCCGACAAGCTGCTGCACGGCTACAGCAGCTTCACGGTGCGCCAGCTTATCCCAGATCTGCATTCTCCACCACACACACACACACACACACACACACAAGATGAGCGTCTCGAACTTCAGAAAACCTTGTCGAATTTTGGTTTGTTTGTGTCATTATTGGCCTGCAGCATTTATTGTGTTTATTTTCATCACCGTGATTACCTACATGGTGTTTTTCCGAAACTGTATCCTTTCTGCAGCAAACAAAATGACCACATAATTCCAGTAAGAGAAGGTCTTTCAGTCCAAGTCTTTTGCTGCTGCATGTTTGTGCTGATGTGTTGGTATGCAACCAGAATGACTTTTGGAGTCTTTCTTTTTTTTTTTTTTCTTTTGTCTTCAAAGAAAAAAAAAATCAATCTTCTCTGTCTAGTCTGCACTAAAAAAAAAAACATGTTGAAAGTTGGGAAGTCTTATACTCTCATAGAGCTCTCCTTGAAATCTCTGTATTCATGAAATAAATCTCACAAAACCTCCTTAAATCCTCAGAATTGCGAATTTCCAGTTTGTCATTTATAGTCATCCCATCATCCATCATGGCGCATGCCACGCTCGTTGCGTTCCCAGTTGAGTGTGTGGAGCTCTAGTTTAGACAAGGTTACCAAAGTTTGCTCTTGAGTAGCTGTGCTCTCCTTTTGTTTGTTAAAGCCCAGAGAGGACAGCCAACGCCCTGACTGATACCTGCAGGTGCTGCAGTAACAACACCATTTTTTGCTCAACACTTTAGTTACAGAGTCATTGCAAAATGGAAAAACTGTTATTTTCCACAAGTAGCTGTTACTGTAAAGCTGCCCCCCCCCCTTTTTTTTCTTCTCTGTGATAAGATAGGATCAGATCCAGAAATCATTCTATTTCTTCAAAAGAAAAGCTAATCTGTCATTTCTCTCATCTGAAAGAGAAATGTTAGCATCAGCTGGCACTGATGCTAACCTTGCTCAGTGCCAGCTACCTACCAACAGCTTAGGTGTACATGTGAATGGCCTGTTGGATAAACGGAGCCAGTCCTAATTCAAACAAAGGTGGCTGTCTGTATCTCTGCCGCTCCCTCTTTCCTTATTCCCATGAGGCAGTAGCAGTCAGCTTCCCTGTGTGACTCAGTGCAGTCAGAGTTACATTTCCTGGAGCCCCCTCCTTTAACCTCGAGGCCACTCGCTACCTGAGTTTCTTGTTGCTCATGTTAGTCGGAGTTGGTAAGACTCAGTGAGCCCTGTGAGATCTCCGTGAGGCTTGAGGGGCTGCTGTTTTCCCCTGCTGGAGGCTTTGAAGTTGTTCACATCTTCATTGGATCAAATATTGTTATAACTTTTTTTCCCCCTATAAGACATCTTATCTTGTCGTTTCTCATCATTTTACCAGAAAACTGCACGGATTTGCTTATATGGAGTTCTCTGAACTAGTGTAAATCCCACATTTAAAGATAAGAGTTATTGTATTTGCAATTCAGCTTTGATACTAATCCGTTTAGGGTGTGTTAGGCAGTTTTCTGAAATAACAACTGGCTTTCCCTCTTTACTTTACACACTTAGGTGGAGATCCCTGGTGTGTAATCCTGAATTTGCACAGTAACCTATGCAGCAGCGCTTTGCTTCAGGCCAGCCAGGTGTCGGGGGGGGGGGGGGGGGGGGGGGGTGGGGGGAGGCTTTGCATCACTTTAACTTTGACTTGCCTGCAAAAGAAGAGAGGAGACCCAGATTTGCTCTGGAATTTGTGGCCTCAAGCTGTAAAGGACAGAGCTGTCAGAAATGCAACCCATGTTTCCAGATATGCTGAGTCTTCTGGCCTATCTGGCTGTCGGTGCATAAACTGTTATCTGTCACTGTTTACTTTGCGTTGATGTGTGCGCACTGCTGTCAATGCCAGCGCCACAGGTATTGACATAGCGCTCTGAGGTTTTTGGGGTTGGAGTGGTATCTCAAGTCCAATGTGAAGTCTGACGTCTTTTGTAAAAGGATACGTAAACAGCACGTTGGGACGCATGCCTCAGCAGGACTGGGGTGGGGCTTCAAACCCACATCAGCTTTGGTGCATGTGAGGTGGTGACAAAGTGAGGGCACTGAGATGTTTAGTCGGTAAATTGATTACGAGTCGATGGTGATGTGTATGATAATACGTTTCACATGTCTGGGTAAAAGATCAGATGCTGGCTTGTCCTTTTGTGCTTTCAGTTTGTGTATCAACTTGAGTTGCTGCTAAGAGTTAAAAAGCTGATGAAGCAGCCCTGTAATTAAGATATCAGTGCTCCAGTTTTGGAAACACATTTGCTTATTTGCACCGAAGTACCCTTTTAAATCTAAATGACAATTTAGTCACTCTTTAAACTGGAAAAACAAAAACACCTAATTAAACTGATATTTTTGGAGAACTTTAAAGGGCTGTCCACTCTTTGCGTCATGCTTTTAGATATGTTTGGAAAGCTGAAAATTACAGGTTGTTTTTGTGTAACCACAGCATCCGTGGAATGAGTCACCTCCATGACATCCAGACTACACAGACAGTGGTCCTCTGGGTGGTCTTTGCCGCAACCCAGAGCTTAGTGTTCTGCTCCGGTCCTCCTGTGATGAAAGCAATATGAGAAGTTGTTGGATTATCAGGAGCCTCTGGGCTCTGAGTGAACAAACCATCCCTCCCTCATCCTCTCTCTCTCTCTAAGAGCCGTCTGCCTATTGGCGACCTTAGTCAGTGCTGATGCATGGATCTTAGTCATGACAAAATGACTGTAATTTGGAGTAGGAGAAAACATGGGGGTAAGTGCAGGGAGGAAGAAGGATACTCTTTCCTGTTATTGGCCTTTCACTACAGCTCCACACTCACTGAGACATTTTAGATGTTCAGCTTTTATTAAGATAACTAACTTAGAAAACAGAGAAATGCATGAAATTTTTCATGACCTTCTCAGCATTAAGTGGTTGCTCATGACATTGATATGTTTTTTTTTTTTCCGTGTTTATATCGAGCAACAAGCAAATAAGTTTTTCCTACTCGTGTTTTTGGCAGCATTGTTTAGACTAAAGGATATTCAATTTTGGCTGGATTTTTATGTATCTTAGAAGATATAACTTGAAATCCCAACTACAGGATAAAACTTTAATTTTTAATCTGGATTTTTCACAACAGATTGAAAATTTTACATGGATATTAGTATGGAGCTGTAGATGTAATTATACAGACATTAAAAATGCATTATGCATCTTCCTTTAGAAAAAAAAATCTATTTTTACTGTCCGTATAAGCTGGAGACAAAACAATTAAGACAAAAATTAAAGCTATTTACCAACTGTAGAAGAAAATCAAATGAGCAAAAAAGAAACACATATGTATACACACACACACACACAGTTGTGCTCAAAATTATTCATACCCTCAAATTAAAGAAAAGGCCAAATTCACTATAGTAATTCAAATAACAAGAAACTAAAGAAAATAATTATAAACAAAAAATGACAAAATTATAACTTAGTGAAATAGAATATTGCTTTTCAATTGTTGTTGAAAATAATAATTTTAAAAAACCAAACAAACAAAACTATCCCAGACAGATTAGAGCACCTTTCTCATGAACAGTGGACCAAAATACCTGCCAACAGGTGTAGAAGTCTTTTTGAACATTACAGAAAACACCTGATGTTGCTCAACAAAATTTTAGCTTTGGAGCCCCATCATGCTTGTTTTATTGTTTTATTTTGTGTGTGTTTGTTTTTAATGTTTCTTTCAAATCACAACTCAAAATCAATGTCATAATTTTCATAGAATTTTTATTTCTTATTACTTTTGTCAATTTCATCTCATTTCAATGACAACTGAGGGTATGAATAATTTTGAGGACAACTTCATACAGTGTATATATATTTTCTCTCTATACAGGACAGTTAAAGAGACATGTTATTCCTCTTCACGCTGCAGTTTCTGATTCTCCACTGCGGTCAGTTTCACATCAACCCCGTGAAAATAAACCTTAATACATCTGCTATCATTACTCAAACTTGCTGATCTGTAAAACTCACCAAGAAACTGCTGGTGCTTAAGGGATCGCAGAGGAAATAGTAAACATTATGTCCCGAGTTTGCAATTTAAGCTTTATTTCAAAAGCAAAAACTGGAATTCATTAACTTTAGAAGTTGTATATGCCAAAACCAGGATTAAGACTTGCAAAATGATAACTGTTCCATCAGCATTTACTCTGCTTTCCCAAATAATGGATGCATTTGAAGTTGCCAGGCTGTGCTCGCATACAGCTTTCACTGATTTCCCTCCAAGGTTTCCAGCCTCCAGTTTTACTTCCCAATTAGTGTGTTTCCACAAACTGGCTACAAACTACAGCATCCCGACTGATCATATCAACATTTCCACAAAACATAAACTTAATAATCTTTATTACAGGGAGTTGGCAAGGCCTTTGTATTAGAATCCTTTGTTTTTTTCACGCTATTTTCGCTCCACCAGCATGGTTTTGGCTTTGCAGAAATTTGACTGAAATTCAAAAAGATGGTTTTCTAACGAGTGTACAGAATGTCAGACATCTGGCTGCACATCTGCTTAACAATCTCCCATATTTCATGTCCGCTTCAGAGTAGCCTTACTTCGTTACACAGAGCTGTGATAATGAGAAGGCTGTTTGGGGAAAAGTCACTTTTGTAATCCTTGGAGAACATGACTTAGGTTTCTGTGGTTTAGTTTCATGTCTTGTCATGCGGCAGCAAAGTGTTCCCTGCAGACTGAAAGATGTTTGGCTATATTTCTCACACATTACTTAAATCAGGCTGCAGTGTTTTCATGCATGACTGAAAAGCAGTCAGACATTTTTTATTTTTTTATTTCACAAAGGATTCATAATTCTCTCATTCTGACTCGACTCCCTCCCTCCTGCAGTCTACAAGCCCTGATTCCTGTCATCTTAAGAGCTTGTTCCTACATTTAGCCTGTGATTTGGAGATAAGTATCTAATAAAGTGCGCTGCTGGAAGGAACCCAGTTCAAGCTACACATCCCCAGGAGCAATGATGGGAAATCTGCCTCAAAGCAGGGAAGTTTAGTAAGGTGAAGGGCGGGTGGAGGAAGGAACCAAACACAGAGCGATGAGCTCATACAAAGAATGCAGAAAGTGAATGAAACAGAAACTACACTTGATGTCTGAACGGATATAGTTGGTACGGTTAATAATGCCTCAGTGCACACTAGTGGATGTTTTGTTTTTCACTTCTTTGGCTTTTCCTGGTGTGCCGTTGTGCCTGTCTGTAAAATTGCCTGAGCCTACGGGTGCGGCTTTGTGAATTATGACTCCATGTTATGGAATGAAGGGGAGCCGTGCCAGTTCTTTCTTTGCAGAACTGTGAAGTTAGGTTTAGAGGAAGGAGTGGGGTCTGTGCAGGCTGAATGAGCTGCGCCCATGGAGACTCGCAAACACACACAGTTACACATGGAGTCATTTAAAGAACAAGACACATTTATCTATTTATTATACCTTTTGTGTGTTTAATGGATCTTTTTTTTTTCAAAGGAAATTTGATTTTAAAGACACAATCAGTGGAGAGGAATGAAAAAGGGACCTTTTGATTTGAAAGAAATCAAACCTTGAAGCAGACAGTAATAAGATGCAGTCATTGTTGGAGGAGTACTGAGCTTGGCACCTTTTAGATGTGGGATGTTATGATTTCCATGAACACAAAAGCAAGGTTTGTTTTCATTTTGTGCTTGCACACGATGACACCATAACTTTAACAAGCGATAAAGCCAAAATTATGTCTACTTCTTTGTCAAAACTGGCTGTGATGGACAGAAGGAAACCTCCAGTCTGTTGCACTACAAGAGGTTATAATCAATTGAAAAACCCGGTATTTTCCTTTTGGTATCACGTGTGATCCGTAGATTGAAGGTCTTTCTCCATGGTCTTCTCTGCTTTTTCAGGGCGAAGCTCCAGCGTGAGGAGGCATGTCAAACCGGGACTCGCTGGGGTTTGGGGACCTGCTTCCCCAAGATGTGGTTGAAGTTTTTGCCCAGGAGAAGCACATCAAAAGAGGCCGGAAGAAACGCAGCCGCTCTCTTAGAAGAGCTTTTAGCTGGTTAAAGGGTAAGAAGAGAAAGAATCTCAGCGCTAATGGGAAGGGGCCGGGTCTTGGTCCGGCACTCGACCTGGCTTTGGTTGGGCATCAAGGAGACAAAGGAGGACAGAAGTCTGGAAAGCAGGCTCATCCACAAGGAAACAGTCACGGTAAGAAGCCATAGTATTTTATGTCCTCTTGTAAAACACTGTGTACCACCAATGTTCGTATCTAATTAATGGTTTGACATTCATAAAGCAAGTCATTTCTTTGTTTTAACTTTTTATTTGTTTGTCTTTTTATCTGCTTCAAGGAACTCCTAATGGCCTATTTTTCACTGCTTTATCACATTGTTTATACTGTAGTATCGAATAAAAGTCATAGTTTATACAGTTTTTTTCTGACATGATTGAAACAAACATGTACTTGATCATATTTTTAAAAGGACTAACCATGAGCACAAACCTAAACTAAAGTTATTTGCAATCGCTTTGTTTGTATAGCAGTCTTAGAAGACCAAAACACATTATTGTGACATCTAGAGGCTTTTTTTTACACTTGAAAGTCCAAACCAAGCATCTGTTTTTGTTGCTGTCTGATGTGGTCAGCTTGGACCTCGATGGATGGACTATCCTTGCATGAACTGCTATTATCCTGTGTTGTCATCGACAACGGCAACTGAATCAAAATATAGTTTAATCCTAACACAGACTACATACTTTCTTAGTCTACCACTGTTAGACTTTTATGTCTTTAGCATAGTGTTGCGAAGGTTTACTTGTGTAATTTTGGATGGGATCAAACTGAGAAGTCCTGAATTAAATGTATAGGATCAAATTTGGGTGTCAAGCTGAGTAAGAATTCTGAGTCAAAAACCTGTATAGATATCCTGCCCACAGACTCCCAGGCGTGTGTGTTTGTTCACTGCCTGGATGGATGTTTGAACACCGACTTCCTAGGAAGTCCTCAGACTTTTGACCTGCAGCTCACTTTGTTTGCAGTGCAAAAATCTTTTTGTCCTCTTCTGTGTCACCATCACTTCTCAAGTCTTCAGATTACAAAGTGCAGTACAGTTGTCACCTTCTACAGGGCTCGCAGGAAGAGCATGCTGTCTGTAACTTGTGTACACACACATGCATACACATTGTGAGCCTTTAAAAAGGTAGAAGCATTTACACTATCAAGAAAATTGCAGCAACACCAAGACTTTTCCCAAAGCTGCAGATCATGTTGGAGCATGCAGAGTTGCACTTGTATATCAACAGGCTGCCCTCCTCCAGCCCTCTTTCACTTTGATAGCATTTTTTTCCCTGCGTAGAGCATGTGAACTGTCAGTACTTACTTAAGTTTTATTCCCAGATTAATCACACCTTGATGCAGCAACATACACCAAAAAAAAAAAAAAAATCCACACACAAGCGAAACCTTGTTTTATGGCGTCAGCTTATTCAAAAAAAGTGTTTAGTCGCTCAGGCCCTTTTATGTGAGCTTGTTTGGCTTTACTTCTGGTTGTGGTTGACTGCTTTATAGACAGAAGGCTCCGCTTGTTTATTTTGCTGTGTCTTCTGAGAGTGGAAGCCCGGATCTTAAGTGAGAAGGGTGTTGGGGATTTCCAAGGGATCAGAATAATTCAGTATCTATTCGTAAAACTATGTCCACAGTAGAAGATGAATATGTGGAGACATGTTTTCAGTCTTGTATGTGTTTTTCTTTTTTTTTTTTCTGCAGATGATGATGATTGCATTGAGAAACACTAAGCTTTGACTATATGATGTGTTTGTGGGCACGATTACACAATTTTGTGCACTTTGTTGTGTTACTCAGGGTTGGTCACAGCTGAGTTTTGTTTGAGAAAGCAAACTGAACAGAGATAAAAGTCTTTCTCTTCTGCCAAGGTTGGCTTTGAGGCTAACTCCCACACTGGGGAGAGGTCAGGAATCTTTCTGGTCTTTCAAACCAATGTGCTCAACCTGAATGAAAGAAATGCTACTTTTAAATTCAAGCGCCTTTGCAAGTATTATTAAATAGTATTTTAATTACCTTTTAAGTGGTGGGGCTTCGGGTTACAGAGATATTTTGTATCACTCCAAGGCCTGAAGTGTTGAGTATTGGCAATGATTTATGTGCCAGCCAGGCTGCTTTGTAGCCATAAGCAATGATCGAGAGTTGTGTTGGTGCTGGCAGCAACCTTAGCAGAAGCCTCATGAGAAACTTCCTCTGATTATAGAAGAAGCTGAACAACTCCCAGACGGCACCAGAGGGCTCACACAGGAGGAAAGATGTAACACTTGCCCAGAAAATTGAATACCTCCAGCTGAGCCCCTGATGATGATCTATATTGATGTTAGAGGGCCTCCTGTAGCCTCGTGTGGAGGGCTTGGTGCCAGTTAATTAAAAGCAATGCCAGCACAGTTACAGTGAGGAAGGAACAAGGGGCTCTGTTTTTCCTTACCCCTCTACTTACGCTGCCCCACAGAGCACTGAGACACGAGCACCAAGACTTGCACGGAGATTTAAAGTCCGGTCATCGAAGCCAAGTACTGTGTTGGGATGAAATGTAAAGTGACACTTTCACTTGCTCATTACATCAAAATATCGCTGCTTCCCAGAAACCTCCAAATCATCATGTGACAAATCCTGCAGGTCACAATGAATAACGCATGTAAAAAAACAATACCATAATGTTTAACAATAGAAGATAATGAGAAAATTTACGAGGAAAAATTTAATGGAAATGTCCATAAAAACAAGCAAGTGCTGATAAAACTCAGTTAAGTATGATATTAATCAATGAAAGATGAACTGATTGATAATCAGCAACTAATCCTTATCGGTGGTTTTCAAGCAAAAAGGCAAAGCATCAACATATTTTTAACTTTTACATATTGTACAGGTAATCAGGTTATTTGTTGAACAAAACCATCAATTCAGTGTAATCACCTCATGCTCTAGCAAAGTTTGAAACGTTTTCCACATCTTTCATATATTTCATAAACCTAATGATTACTTAGTAAATTGAAAAAATAACAGCAGATTATTGATATCAAGTCATTGAGCTGATTTTTTTTTTTTTATCTAAAGCCACTTACAAGTAAGGAGTAACAATTCAATACAGTAAGAAACCTTGGCCTATACAATAGCTGCTGAATCATTTTAAATTGATGTAAGAAGTCACCTGACCAAGAGACAGAAGCGACACCTGTATTTCTTGCAAACTTTGTTTGGTAGATGTTTTATAGAGAGATGGCCGGATCCAATAGTTCAGAGGTTTAATTGATGTAGACATTACTTTATCTGCATGGATATGTCAGAGAGAAAATCCGACACTGTGCTGAAATTGTGGGGTCATCTCAGGCAGAATGATGGTTACAACTGTGGGGAAATACAAGAAGCCATACAACTGAATGAGCAATAACAATAGGTGGCATATGATGCAAAGAAAAAAGGTACCAGTATTGAGCCCTGGGGCACCTCATTAGTGTCAGGTACCCCTGGACTTTGTTCTGATGAAAATAATTTATTGTTGTTGCATCCCTAGACAATATCACTCCCAAAACAATCCAGCTAAGCAAAAGCAAAAAAAATTTAACAAGTCACATGCCAGAAAAGTCTGAGTTGAATCTTTGCTTTTTTTTTTTTCTTTTAGTCAATGACTGATCTTCATTCTTCCTTTATCTAAAAATCTTTTTTTTTCATAGTGATTTGTTTTTGAGAACAAAAGATACTCTAAAAAAACAAAACAACAAAAGACAGTACTTTGTTTTTTATAGAATTATTTTTTTATTATTATGGGAGAAAAGTTGACTAATGTACAATTTAATCTTCGACACAGTAACCATAATTTTTTATCTTTTTTTTTTTTTTCTAAACAAGTTATTTTTTACAGCATTGGTCATTGTCTATCAGTTTTTGTGAGATTGTTGCAGTAAAATGGTCGTCCAAATGTTCAAAACATAGAATGAAAATGTTCTTGGTATTATCTGCAGAAACTAGTCCCAAACATGTCTAGCTCTTCAGGTCAACTATGGTGTTTTTTTGCTTTAAGGCAGGTGATACTGTACTTACTCAGGTGGATGATAAAACAAAGTAAAGGTCACACAAACTTTAATTTGTTTCAAGTTTCAGTTAAAGACGAGAGTTCAGGTTGACCTACATTCCCTGTTGAGAGTGAGCATCAAAACCCTTTGTAATTTTACCCTTTGCTCTTATGGGAATGCATTTTTGTAAACACAGCTCAGGGAGTTTGATCAGTGAGGAAACGGCACTGAAACACAGTTCGAAGTGATGAACCCTGACCTCCTGGACCTTTCTGTGTGGTAAACCATTTAATTCTTCATTGTGTTTTCTGATATCTTTGCTGGGTTTTATCTTGAGCCAAAAAGCAGAGATCATATGCCTTTGCAGGTTTATTCTCTTCCTCTTCCTCTCTGTCAGTGATATAAGTTCCTCTTGTACTGTCAGTTAACTTGATCCTGTGTAAAACTAGACAACAGGCTTCTTGTCTTTCTCTGTCTTCCCTTCATTGTAGGCTTTAAGAGGAATTTCCCTTTATTTAATTATGAACAAGCTTGTTGAAGACTGATTAGGTCATACAGTCCTAACAAGGCATGCTCAGGTCACCTGTTTGCTCAAAACACTCCCTGAGAGATTCCCAGCATTCCTGATCTTTTAGATATTTCTTTGAGGAAGCTAGAAATAGGGAAGCCTTTGTGTGCGTGCTTGGCTTGTATGCCAGGATCTCAGGACATCTGAACCATTTAATTTGACTTCCTTTGTTGAATATTCACTATAAGACACAGCTTAGGAGGATTGTTAAGCCGGACTGTATCTTCTGCTTGACTCCTCTTTCTTACACTGTGGTGTAAAACGCTGTTGGTTAAGGCGTTTGTGGGCCATCAGACCTCGGCCGAAGATATCTGACAGACTCTGAATGTTGTGGGTTCACAACAAGGTCAGGTTATATATAAAAGCTAATAGATTGAATTAAAGACATAAAAGAAGATTGTTGAATGGATGATAAGGAAACAGCTTTTTTCCTGCAGGAAGCAGAGATCCAGCTTCCAGTTTACGATTGCAGAAGAGATAAGAAACTGATTTGGAGTGTGTCATTCATTTGCATTTAGGGAAGTAAAAGACAGATTATGACTAAGGAACAGATCACAGCATCCATCCTGAAAGTAAGGCTTCGTGGTATTGCATTGTCTTATCTTGTACAGTCGTATTTAAAAATGTGTGTGGGTGGTGTTAAGCTCCTACTGTAGATCTTCAAGTGAGAGATTGTGCAGGACCAGGTTTACATTATGTATAATTTCTACCTTTATTACTTTTTACTTTACTTCACTCACATCCAGTAATGGTTACGACTTGGAGTTAAAAATGCTGGTTTAGGGATAGAATCAATGCACCTGGCTGGGTTTAGATGATCGGAAATACATGCTTATAGTTACACAACTATACCTTGACTCTGTTTAAGTGCAGTTAAATGATGTTGTGTTACCTAAATATGTGACTCATGTGGATAAAAGTCTGCTTTTTTTTTAACAAGGAGAAAAGAGCCAAAAAACATTAGCCTGTGACCAATTAAATGAAAAATAATATTCCTGCAAAAACGCACAACAGCAAACTTTTGTTACTCCACAGTAAAACAACAATGAAAGGCAAGAGAACGGGTTTGAGAAAATTGACTTATGATAGAGTTTCATGCTGCATCTCAAGGTGGGAAGTTATCAGTTTTCTTCTTGCACATTTTGGCCTAAAGGGACAGTATCCCTCTCAAAGACACACTCATTGCATAGCTTGAAGACAATTTTGATTTTGGTGCACGTTTTTGTCAATTAAACCACCACAATCCAGCAAAGATGAGGTAGACTTCTCTGAAACGTTGCCATCTGTAGGTGAGAACATCTGAAAATGAACTTCAGGCTGAGAACGGCTCAGACTAACGTGAGAACAAGTTGATGCTGGTGTTATGAGAGTTTCTGCTGCCGGGGACTTAGCTAACCTGTATAGTAAACAGTTGCGCAAATGCTCATTTGTAGTCACACGGTTTTTCAGAGCATTTAGTAGGATTTTATTACAATAGGAGAAGACTCACCGCACCCTTATGGAGGAGGTGATCATATTAAGGTCACTTAAATGTTAAGAGGTTTTTCAAAAGTGCCAGTTTCCCCTCTGGTCCCATTTTAATTATGTTCTTGAGTTTCATTTTATTCCGTGTAATGTTCTAACATGGGGTGTCAGTCTTATTGAACTAAGCAGGACAGCCAAAAGAACTGGCTATTATTTATGAAATCCCACATTGTTTCACTGTCAAGATACACAGATATGTTACTGTGGCTTTTCACCAGCTGCACAGGCTATTGTCCTAAAGAGAAAATGTTTGCCAAGGCATTGTGGCAGGTCTACAGAGAGGTTGATAAATGTGTGCTTGGAGCTCTCTGAGTCACCATACATGACTTCTGTAGTTGGGTTAGGCAGCTTTAGAGCAAAGGTAGACAGTAGGCACTTGTGATAGTCTTGTTGAAGATAACTTTGTTGGTTTTAACTCACCAGTGTGGCAGAGTTGAGTAAAGATCGACTCCGTGCTGGATATCAATTTAGTTTTCCTCTCTGAGAACAAGCTGTTCTTTCTGGATAAATTTGAGCATCTGTGCCACGATAAGTCTGAGCTGTGCTTGTATAACAGAGCTGCTTACCTGAGATGTCCGCACAGAGATCACAGGAAGCTATCCTTGTCTCCTCCATCTCACTTTTGCTGGTATCTTGTAAAAAGACAAAGCACCATGAACATTCTCATTTTCATCTTAAATGAAAAAATTGCAAGAGTGAATGTTAGCAGCTCACTGAGTTATTTCATTTTATCCTCTGTGAAACATTAAACTAGTAGCCAGCTGTTGCAACCAATTTCTTGAAAATGCATGACTGTTAAGATATTTCCACACAAATATGAGGACCAGCTTCAAGCCTTGCTGCTCGTTCGTCTAAAATGTAGTCATAGATCAGCAGTGGTGTGAAATGTTAGAAACCCTTCAGAGTGAGGAATATTTTTTGCAAATTTTTATCATTCTTTTATTATTCTGCGTAAAAGAGTTTGTGTTCATTCAAAGATGGTTGAGATTATCTTTATCTTAAACATCTGCGTTGGTATCGGCCAAATGTGTGAGGAACAGTTGGAGATTAATTGGTGGATCGGTGTGGCGTCTGCAGCGATGGAGGCTCTGCATCGGTCTGTAGGGGTGTTTCCCCTCTCCTTAAGTGATGGGGCAAGAAGTCCTCCTGGAGGGGCTCAGTGAAGAGCTGCTGCTCCTCCACATGGAGAAGAGCCAGATGAGGTGGCTCAAGCATCTGGTTAGGGCAGGGGTCTGCAACCTTTTCAGTCCTAAGAGCCATTTTTGCCTCAACCCAGCTACATAAAAGTCGTCCAGAGCCACAAATATTTCATATCCTTCTTTACAAAGACAACTTATAATTTTTGATGAATACTTATTTTATGAAATTTGTTTTAAAGAACCACAGTTTTATTTTGACTTTTAGGTTTTGTAAAACAAAACAAAAACATAAAACTTTTGCAAAAAAAAAAAAAAAAGCAGTTCTATTTTCCTTTATGGGCTTTTGCTCTTTTGAGACTGTGAGTTGCAGAAGAAGTCCATAATTTCCAAAATAATGAGACAAGAAACAGATGTAGAAATAAAGATTACTGGTACTTTTACTCGTAAAAATTTAGAGCAATTATTCCAATGAAAAACGGCTAAAACCTACATTTATTATCATGTATATATTTTTTAAAAAATATTACTCGGTTCATTGTCAATCATTACACTGTAATTTTTACAGTGAAAAACTGCCAGTTTTTCACCGTAAAAAATTACAGTAAAAAGGTGTCAACTGCAGCTGCAAGGTTGTAGTATCTGTTATTTTTGCAGTAAACTACCATGAATAAAAGTTGTGTACAGCTAAAGTTGCGGTTACCAAAACAGCATACCATAATAATTTATACATTGCCACAGTAATTTATACTGTGAGAAGTGGTCAGTTTTTTCACTGTAAATTTTATGAATATTTTGTGTAAAAACAACAATGTTTTTTGTACTGTTAAAACTGTTATTATTGCAAGAAAATACCGTAAATAAATAACAGTTGTGTACTGCTAGATTTACGGTTGCAAAAATTAGCATACCGTTATGTCCTCTACATTCTCACTCTCAAAAAATGGCAACCACAGCTGCCAGTTTTTACTGTAAATTATACAGATTTTTGTTTTTTTAATAGTGTAGTCAGTGTTATTGAGAGCCATTATGGAAGGTCCAAAGAGCCATTTGTAGCTCTGGAGCCGCAGGTTGCAGACCCCTGGGTAAGGGTCTCTCTTGGATGCCTCCTTGGCGAGTATTTCTGAGCACATTCCACCGGGGAGGAGACCGTGGGGAAGACCCAGGATACAGTATGCTGGAGAGACTGTCTCTCTACTGGCCTGGGAGTGCCTTGGGATTCCCCTGGATGGGCTGGAAGAAGTGGCAGGGGAGAGGGAAGTCTGAACTTTCCTCCTTAAACTGCTGCGTCGTGACCTGACCTCAGATAAGTGGTAGATCATAGATGGATGGATGATACCGGCCTGCTACATCACATAATACCTGAACTCTCGTCTTTAACTGTAGGATTTTCTGTTTCTGCCTAAATGTAATGTCCTCACAGAAGATAAAGAGAACTAATCAATCTGTTTATTATTGGACTGTGGTCATAACTTTATTTTGTTCATTAAAACACATTTATTTTATTTCTTTCAGTCATTCTTCAGTAGAGCTGTCTGTAAGGGTCATTGTCTCCCTGTTTGACCCACTTTCTCTTGATATTCTGACACATACCCTGACTTTTTATCATTATTTAAGCATTTGCTGGTCCAATTCATAATTCATTTTTATTCATGTTGAGAAGCTGTCCTGGGATCTTGAGCTAAATTGCAATATTTTCCTTTTTCCAAGCAAAACTCTCCTTATTTACATAAATGGGGAAAAAAAAAGAAACATTCCTTTGTGGACAGCAGCAGATTTCTTCGTCTTTCAGTGTCTTGTATTGCTAAGAAGTTATTTTAGTTTTGTTTTTAGGCTCTCACACTGTAAACCAGCTTGACTTTGGTGTTTTTCTGGCAGATCACTACTCGGGGAGGTAAACAATGGTAAACAGTTCCTTCATTCTTACCAAATCTGGCTGACTGTGGATTGTGGAGACCGAACTCTTTTAAGAGATGGTTTTGTAATCTCTTTTGGTGAGATCTTAAGGAATTTGTGTCATGATACACTTGCATGAACATGTTTGTAAGATCAGCTTGAGAAATGAGTAGAATAAAACACACCTTACACACCATACATCCCATTATGTTGTCATCCCAACACAATGATTTTGCAATAAAGGTGAGAATTGCCACCATTTTTTTTTTTTTTTTTAATTTGGTGGGTTAGTAAGTGGGTAACTGATTAAAATTGCACTGAATATAAATATTTTGTGCTCCTATGGAGTAGATGCTTTTTAAAATCTATATATTTCCATATTTTAGGCATTGCTTTTTGCCATGTGTCCTGTTTGCTCATAAACTTCGACAGACTTGGAATGAAATGAAACTAGTCGAGTTGGCAGACACCTACAGCCGCAAGGTGGTAATTCCTGTCTTACTTTAACACTGTTTTATTGTCTCTAGTCACATATATAGTAGGAGCCTGTGGCAAAATGTTGCTTACATTAAGCAGGCACTAGCAGGCCTGAATATTTTCCCTCCCTCCTGCACATTTTCTAATTTTAGTTGATTTGTTTTGCAAAAACTATTAAAATAGAACTTGTTGTCATGAAGCTGGCACGGAGTTCTCCTTTACTGACCTACAGACTGTGTGAAATGACCGATTAAGACTGTGGGAAAGTTCCTAAATATAAATGATGGGAAAAGAGACCACCTGCAAAATAATAGGTATCCTCAGTGCTCATTGTGGATCCAGTATATTTTTGGAGGAATTTGATACATGCTGGTTTCCTGGTGTTCCATTTGTGTTGTCTGACAGTGATGAAGTGTGCAGCCCTGCATGCCACATGATGCAGGTATACCTGTTACCTGGATTGCAGTCCTTGTCACACCACACTTGTTGCTTCCTTTCTTTCAGCCATGATGTTTATATTTAATTCAGTGAAAACAGTCAGGGGAGCACACAAGCTTTTCATGACGATGCTTCAACACATGTGTCCAGCATTTTCCTTTTTTAAAGGCAGTGAGCCTTTTAGCCTTTTTCCACTGTCATCACAGAGCCTTCATTTAGACTTGTGCTGATTAGAGAGGCTTAAGCTGCACGGTTGTCTGCCAGACTGTGCAAAACAAGAGAAAGGGACAAGTTAGGGCAGCAATGTTAGGTGTGTGTGGGCATTGTTTGATTCCCACATCAATACTGCTGATGCTCAAGATGAAGGCAGTCTGCAGCATACCATCCCACCTGATGGGAAAAGAAGTGATCAGATGCTGTTTGCTGTCTCTCTGGGATCTGTGCATCTCATGCAGGAAATATTGTCGCCACAATCATTTTTGAGTCACTTCACTCGCCCCTGGCAGGAGATTGTGGTCCATCACGACACGCCATCAGAACAGTTTCCTTTTGTCTGGATCTGGCGTCATCAGCAAGGCTCCCTCTGCTCCTCTGCACAGCCCGTTATCCCACTGCCAGACCCACTAAATGCTACTTTACTTTTAAGTTGCCATATCTGTTGTAACGCACCACATTTCTGCTCTTAATTTTTTAACTTTGTTCTCCTACACTTAACTCTTCATGCATAAGAATTTTTTTTTGTAATTTTTAAAAACACATTCAGTGTTTCATCTTTTTTCTCTTTATTTTCATTGCAAATATAGCAAGAACATTTTACATTTGACTAAAATGGTCAAAAAAGTTGCTTTTTTTCCCAAGTCTGTTTCTGATTTTATTTATTTATTTTTACCACATTTTAAAACCATTCATTCTGGTTTTCTCTCCCTGAAAAACTGAATAGGTCTAACCTATTATTGTTTTTGATTAATTTAATTACATTTTTAATACAGCTCTTCCCCCTAACATGAAATGGATAGCCATAACTAACATGATTGCTCTGGTTTCATGTCATAAACACTTCACCACCATCTGTGTAATTTATTTGTTGATGCTACTGATTTCCTAAACCTTTCTGTCTTTAATTCCAGATAATTTACCAACTCACATTTGTAATTAATATATTCTTTTTTTTTATTTAATGAAATGATTCAGTTCTCCCATTTTTATCTGATTTTGTTTCTTTTTTTTTATTTAATAACATTGTTTTTCCCTCTGGAGGCTGAAGTCTGAAACTTGAATGAAACGGTCACATGACATCAAATCCATTAGACTTAGTATGCCAATCCCAGATGTAAACATCAGTTTGGGTTTCATAAATAATCACTGGCAGACTCTTAATACTTCCAGCTTTTGCACAATCCAGCAGTGACAGATGGGATCATTAATATGGACACAATTAGAAAGTGACTGCAGGACCAGAGATAATGTGGCCCCCCTCGTTAATGTGCAGTCACGCCCCACCCAATCACCACAGGCTTCTCCAGTTGAGTGTGTACTGTCATGGTAACTAGTGAACAGACTTAACTTCATATGCTCATCAGCTTTCTGTTTACAACTGTGGGCTGAGGTTTCCACTTTTGCAGCCAATCCTGTTAAACTTGTGTTCCTTTTCTCTTTTTTAGTCGTTACTAAGTACTCAAGCTACATGTCCTTAATTTCTCTTCTCTTGTCTTTGTAAACTGCTTTTGTCTGACTCACTCGGCAAGATCACAACCATGGGAATGTTTTCCATTTGCTCAGATGTCATACATTCCATGTCATGTCTGCTCAACACACAAGGAACTGAACAAACCCCACGGTTGCAGCAGATGAGTTAGAAATGTCCTGATGACCACGTATTTTAAAAACATCAGATTTTAATAACAGATATTTGACTTTGGTTTTAGTAGTTTATTGGGCTTCTCCAGATAAAAGAAATCAATACCAGTCTTTCTCTGTTTTCTGGTTGCACGGTAACAAAGTTAATGATGTGTTTCTGAAAACAAAGGGAAATTTTTTTTCACATGTGCTCTTGAGCTGCAGGCCTCTTTTAAAACATGTTTTTAATCTTGTTGTTAAAGGAGATCATTTCAATTCACTCACTCCCCTTGTGGCAAAGGTTTACAGTTTTTTACTTTTTAATAAATTTGAGAAATGCAGAAATTGCCTCTATTTTAGCATTCTGTTTGAATATGGTGGACAATTTAACAAAGCCATACAGTTATATCTATTTACAGCTTAAGCTGTTGATCAGTGCACCCTCAATGCCCCGCACCTTAAATCCTTGAAAATCCCCGGCTCGCTCTTTCCTGTAATGTTTACATGTTTGATATCAGTTTGATCGGACCAATCCGGGGTGAGCGTTCCTGCAGATGGGGAGCAACAGTGAAATGCTGGGTATCCGTTTTATAACAGAGTGGGATGGCAGGAATTAGGCTGCTGAGGATTAGCGCCTGAGCTCTGATTGTCTATTGGCTGAAGAGTCATTCTGCTCTGCTTGGATGTAAACGGACAATAACAACTTGATCAAAAACAATCTGATCTTGTTGTTCTGGGATATTTATTCAGCTGAAAGACTGTTGACTCCTGACTTCAGGTTTCTTTTCTTTACTTTAACACATCTTGACCTTATTTTTTTGGGATAATTTTTACAAGACATAAGACAGGAGATGGTGGTGCTCTTAACTAGAGACTCAAGCTCAAGTTTGTACTGCTTTCCAACAATTTTAAAGAGGAAAGGTGAGTTAAAACAGCACTTGTTGAGTGTTTGTGTTTAAATCAGTCCAATTGTGCTCAGAACGCTGAAGGATCTTTATTTTACATGACAGTGGATCATCTGGCTTTACCTCTATAGCGACAGAATTACCTGTTTTCATTTACTCACTATAAACCATGAAAATAATCAGTTTTCATTGTTCTCTCTGCTCATTTGTAAGCTGCTGTGATTCACATTCAATTCTACTAACTTAAATTTTGTATAGCTGTAGGAAACTATTTTACGTGGCTTTCCTGTTAAGAGCAGTCCATAATACTTTTACTGAGAACAAAGTAAAAATTAGCAGCAGTACTAAGCACATGGTTGCGGAGGCTAATTCCAGCATGTACTTACAGCATCAGTGCGGACAAGCGAGCAGCTAAATGTAGAGCAGCTGTCACTATTGCATAAAAGTGCTGCGGCAGGCTTACAGCTCATCCCAGACTGTGCCCTGGATGTGTGACGACACTGCAATTATCAAGTTTTCCCCATATTTTTGGGGGGGGTGGCAAAAACCTTTTTTTTTTTAACTTGTTTATATTTCTGTTTTGTTTGACACATGATTTTATTTCTGAAAGCAAATGTTCATTGATGGCATCCGTGGTATTTCAGGTATTTTATAGTTAGTTAATGAAAAGTTTGACGAGTGTACAGTGCGGTTTAAAAGATGTGACGGTAATCTAATGAATGTCCTTCTCACTGTCTTGTCAAATCTTGCTTAAGCTGGAAAATGTCAGCATATGTTGCTGGTGGCAGATTTTTGATATGATAATCCCCTCTTTAGAGTATTTGTTAAAGTCATGGAAGTTTAATCCCTCATAAGAGGAAGAGGAGTTGAGCCCATTTAATTTACACGCTTACGTGTTAAATCTCAAACAAATGCACCATTCGTTTGCTTAAATACCCCTGACAGACACCTGAATGCTTTCCCGTTGTCCATATGGCTCCCTTAACTCCTGTTACTGTAAAGCTTTGAGTTGACCCCCCCTCCTTCTCCCATTTATTTGTTTCAAGCCGTCCCGAAGCGAAATGATGACGAGAAGACCCCTCCACCCCCGTTGCTCCAGGAGAACGTGTTCATTGAGACAAGCAGGCCGAAGTACCTGGAGGACCTCCACACGGAGGCCCTGGAAGGATTGAAAATGATGCTGCAGGAAGGTACAAAGTCTTTTCCTCTAAATTACAGCTGTTCCATTAACATCTCCATGTTGTTGAAGATGTTGTTCACTAAATGTTGGAATCACTTCTATGTATTTGGTTAAACTTTGAGCAATTGAATGTTACACTCTTTGCAGAAACCAGTAATGGAGTGGAGTACCAGGATAATGAAAGCACAATTGTAAGTTCTGCACAGTTATGTAGTTGAAACGTTCTTCCTTCACACTCATAATGACCGTTTTTCTCCTTATGCCAGTCGGCAATGACCGTCCAAACAGACGGGGAAGGTGGAGGATTTGTGACGGACAGCACCATTCCTGATTCGTCCTCTGTTGTCTCCGTGCAATCGTCCGCTTCTGTAAGATCCTCCCGCTCTGGACTCACCAGGCAAGGTAACTTACCCATCACTCAGAGCACCATTTATTCCTCTCAGATATATTTATTGAGCACAAAGCATTTGTCGACATTTAGAGCTGAATAATATTATCTGATTTTATTTAAATTTAAGGATTTTAAGGTTAAAAGACTTCTGACATGTCAATAAAATTGCTTTATTTGCAGTTGAAATAGTTGGTTCAACAAAATACAGTCTCTTTGTATTCATTACTCAGCTTTCTAGTATGCTAAAAGGAAATTTATTTCACTTTTCTCTGTATTGAAGAAAAAACTAATCTGTTGATGGAATCAGATTAAACACAGATTTACTAAAGATGTCTGTGTATTGTTAACATCCTCTTCTCACAAATATTGATGTTCATCTAGGATCAACATTCAGACCATTGAATTCTGGGAAAAAGTCAGAAAAGGCCAGGACGAGGAGAAGACACAGGAGGACTGTTGCTGGGATCCCAAAACATGTTCAGAGAGAGCTGGGTACGCATCTCATCTTCTCATTAGAGTTAAAAAATAAAGAATGACAGGATAGTTTTATAAAGTTTGTTCCAGATGTTTCCCGTTTCTTTAATTATTAATGCGAACTTGTGCTAATTTCTCCTCTTTATCCCATCAGGCCTGGACAGAAGTGGCTGGACGTTGACTCAGACACTGGACGAGGAACAGCTCCACAATGGTGAGACTGATATCAGCCCGACTACTGATGGACCACAGCAAGCAGCTGAGTCAGAAAAAGAAGTGAGTGCCAGCCTCCAAGCTACTGACGTCATCCAGCCTCTCAGCAAAGACAAAGTCGAGCAGCTCGGTGCCACCCATGCTGGTCATAGGGACGACCTGGCCCTGCTGCATCGTCTGGGTCCCGATTTTGAAGGTGGACAGAGACCTCATTCCTTGGCGGTCCCCTGGATGACTACCGGCTCCAGTGTTCAACAGCATCCACCCAGCCCTGTCATGTCCATGTCCCCTCAGGCTGCTTACATGTCCAAAATCATTCCCAACGCTGTGCTGCCACCTTCCATCGAGGTGGTGGAAATCAGCCGTGGACGAAGTCGCAACAGCGTGCGTACTGTCAGCAAAAGCAGTCTGCAGCTGTCCAGCCCAGCTCCATCCCGCGCCTCCTCCAGAGCTTCAACCAGAACCACATCCTCAAACATCACCTCTGCTTCCCGCTACAACGTTCCCAACGTGTCTGACAGCTCCTGTTGGAGCAATTCTGAGTCTTCAGAGACTTTGGTGTCAGACTCTTCAACCATCTCCAGCAGCAGCACTCCCAGACAACAGCGGTCTCAGAATGAGGATTCTTCTGACAAAGTTGTTTCCTCTACATACACATCTAACGGCACCTCTAAAAGCAAGATTATTAAGGAAAACAAAGTTAAGAGAGATGGGCAGTTTGTGCGTAGCCTCTCTGTCATGAAGTCTAAGAGGGCCCCACCTCCTCCAAATCGCTCATATTCCCTCCACAGTAAGATGAAACGACGGTCACGAGATCTGACAGAGGACCGGGTCATTCCAGGAGACTCTTCTCCTGATAACGCCTCTGCTCTAAGAGGGGAAAATGAAAAAAAACAAACTCAGATCATCTCCACTGCCCTCTGTGGGTGTTGACAGCCCCGGCTACCATGCTGACACCAGCTCTCTGGATGACTCTGCTGGCTCTGTTTCACTCTCCCTCATCAAATCTCAGCTGCAGGAACCAAAGACAGAAGATATCAAAAACAACAGAGAAACGGTTTCCAAAGAAGCATCACAAGAGAAGCAAGAGACACTTCAGGGGTATAAGCTCAATAAAATAGTCTCCCCATCTAGCGGCTACTCAAGCCAAGACGGAGCATCTCCACAAGCCTCCAAGCAGCCTCACAGCGCGTCTCCAAAGCACAAGAAAGGCTTCTTAGCAAAGCTTCAGAGGTTATTTCCTGGGTCCAGTTCTCCTGGTTCAGCTCCATTCTCTCCAGCACAAACAGAGCTTTCTGAAAAGACTAAAATCACAGAGGAAACTAAACCCAACTTGGTTGACACAGTCAGCGTCAGCCCCTCTGTACGGACACTGAGAGAACTCTTCAACATCCCTCCCCCACCCAGAATCCATGCTCCTCCACCTCCTCCGCCTGAGGTATGGGCTCACAACAAGCGTACATTTGAGTTGCTCTTGGGACCCCCAGCTCCTGACAACACCTACGCCATCATAAAGAAGAATCCAAAGGACAGGAGACAACAGAGACAGTCTCCTTCCGTGTCTCCAGAGGGCTCTGTGAAGATGGAAAGGAAGCACAGGAATCCAACAGTAACAGTGGAGTCTGTAAACGGATCCCTGAATGTGCTGCAGGCAATGAAAGTTCAAGAAAGTGTAACTTTGAATGCGGAGATTCACAAAGAGAACAATGAAAGAATAGCTCAGAATGGAGATTTGAAAGTCAATGGTAAAGACGAGAAAGTGAGAGTAAGTGAAATGTTGAACGGGATGTTGGTGAAAGCTGTCGAGAAACGTGAAGAAATACTAGTAACAGTAAAGAGAGATAGTCAGAACACGCCCCCCAAAGCTGCAGAGGTACAGACCAACACGGACTCTTTAGCTGCTATTTCATTAGCATCGCCGTCTCCGCCTCTGCGGCCGCCCACAACCAGACAGCCCGCTGAAGCTGCATCCCCCGAGTCATCCTGGCCCCCGCCACCTCCACCCATGGCGCAGGTGGGGACCAGTGGGCCAGATGACGTAGAGCTCCCTCTTCCACCGCCACCTCTGTTTGGTGAGGAAGGGTTGGTCTTGCCTTCTTCAGCCATATCTAATAAACTAGAGGTGAAAGCAGGAAATGTTAAGGCTGAACCAAAGAAATGCCATACATCAAAGGAAGTGGTGACCACCTTAAATATCCCTCCTCCCCCACCATATACAGCTCCACCTCCACCAACTACAGCAGTTTTGCCTCCTACGACTGAAAACATCTCTCCACCACCTCCTTCTTTGAGACCCAACGAGTCCACTACTCCTGTTCAAGATGTCACACCAAAGGTGACAGTCGTCAAAGAAGCCCAACCTCCTCCTGCTGTAGAGGTTTCTCCTCTTCCTCCTGAAGACTTTACTCCACCTTCTCAGGAAGCCTCTCAGTCTGCTAAAGAGGCAGCACCGGAGAGTACATTCACAGCACCACAAAGTATTCCACCTCCTCCACCACCCCTTCCATCTCAGCTCCATCCGTCAGAGAGGATTGATGCTCCTAAAGATGGTGCCCCACTGGAAACAGAAACTAACACAGAGTCATCCAACAGTATTCTCACCCCTCCTCAAAGTATTCCACCTCCACCTCCTATCGAGCCTCTCCAACTTTCAACTCACTCTCAGACATCTGATAATCCAGAAACTGAGACACCCCCTTCACCTCCAGCTGAGTTCAGAAACTCTCCTTCACCAAAGGAGGCTGAAGAAGCTGCTCCTTCTCCACCCATTAGCATCCCTTTGCCTCCGCCTTTGCCAGCGCAGAGCCTTGTCAGCACTACGCCCAAGTCCAGTCCTCTGAGCACAGAAAACCAAAGCCAAGAGCAAACATCTGCACCTGTTGAACCCGCTCCCGCTGTCACCCCTTCGCTCCTACAGATGGTCAAGCTTCGGTCCGTTAACAGTAGCCCCGAGCCTCCTGAAGCTCAAACAGAGACCCCTGCCCCGGTTGTACATGAGGAACCCGCTCCCGCTGTCACCCCTTCACTCCTACAGATGGTCAAGCTTCAGTCTGTTAACAGTAGCCCCGAGCCTCCTGAAGCTCAAACAGAGACCCCTGCCCCAGTTGTACATGAGGAACCCACTCCCACCGGCCCCCCTTCGCTCCTACAGATGGTCAAGCTTCGGTCCGTTAACAGTAGCCCCGAGCCTCCTGAAGCTCAAACAGAGACCCCTGCCCCGGTTGTGCAGGAGGAACCTGCTCCCATCATCACCCCTTCGCTCCCACAAACAGTGGAGCTGCAGTCTATCAACAACAGCCCTGAACCCGCTGAAGCACAACCACCACCAGAGCCGGAGGTCACAATGAACCAACAGCAGCAGAGCAGTCAGGTCCCGTCCTCAACTTCAAACGGTGAAGTTCCCCAGAAGCCAATCAGAAGGTCTTTGATCGTGACTTCTCCCACACCCTCTTCTCCACCCGCCATCGCCACCTCACAGACTATCGTGGTCCCACCCGAGCCTTCATCCACAACCATTTCTTCTGTTATAAAGTCTCCTCCTGCCACAGCGGCTTCTCCCTCCATGAACCTGCAGGAAGCCATCCGTCTGAGGACAGCGGCTAGATCAAAAGAAAGCCCTTTCCATAAATCCCCAACATCAACCGCCAGCTTTATCTTCTCCAAGAGCAACAAGAAGGTGGTGATTGAGACCAAGCAAGAGAAGGAGGACAAGGAAACCATGCAGAAGAAGACAGAGGCTTCCTCTGGAACAGAGATGCTCGGGGAAGCAGAGTCAAAAAATAAGGGAGTCAAGGTCCCGCCACCTGTTGCAAAGAAGCCCAAAGCTAAATGTAAAGAGGTAGAGAGCAGTGAAGGTGTGGAACAAGCAGGACAGGAAGCAGAGCAAGAAAGTGTCAAAGGTAAGAGAAATCTCCTCCAGTTTTACTGCCTGAAAGGCCAACATTCAAATCAGTTGTGGTTTTACTGCCCAGCCACTCGCACGCCACAAAACTAACCCTGTCCACATTTTCCAACTTCAGATGCTGCAGAGGGAACAAATGGGACAGCAGGTACCGTTGGAGAGACGTCGTCAACATGATTGCAGAGACTGAAGAAGCCTCTGGAAGGACTTACTGAATTTTACTGCAAGTTTCTGTTTGTGTGAGACAAGAAACAGGATTTGGATGGATGAGAGGCTTATTTCAGAAATTGTGTTTTAAATTTGATGTTAATGGTGTGGGTCTTAATTTTCTGAAGTACTCATTTAGCATTTAACAGAGTAAATACTGTATATTTTCTTCGCCAGAGGGTCTTCTGAGCTTTATTGTTGCATGAGATGGGGATATGCCCCCTCTAGTGTCAAAATGCGATTGTACCACTTACAGTATGTCCTGCTGAATCAGCGCTTTAGTGTGTACTTGCGTCAGTGGGACTTTGGGATGCTCATCTGTAAATGTAGTGATATTTTGTATATTTAACACATCCAATAATGATGGATCTGTTCAGAGTTCTGTATATTTTCCGAAGGTTTCCACACCAATTATTTGTTTAAAAATATTAATTATCTTAAGTTATTATTCCTGTCATGTTCAGAGGAAAGTCCACAAAAATGTCTTCTTTGGAATATGCCAAATCACAACATCCCATAAATCAAATGTTTAGATGCACAATCAAGTCTGATTTCATGATCTCAAATATCCCACATGCTACTTTCTATTGTTTAAGACATTAGAAATGCGTATGTTGAGCAATACCTAAAACTTTATGGAGCACATGTTCTGCTGCTTTTAGTCACTGATGACAGAGGCGATGCCTTTTCCTCAGTTATGATTCATTCTTAAGTTTTATTTCAGAAATGCTTTAGAGGCTAATGGAGGAAATCATTTATAAAGAAAATTAAAGATTTATGGACAGATCAAATTGTCATTTAAACATTCGAGTCTTGTTCTTATTTGCATGCATTTTTTCCTTTTCATGTCAACCATGTTTGAACCGTATGCCAAGAAATATAAACATACCTTTATTCCTTGATGTTTCTGACATTGTGGAAGCGGCAGTCACAGAAATGTGTTTTTTTTAACATGCAACCACTTTAAAGGACAAGCAAAGGAAGGGGTAGTTTAAACTTTCATGCAGTTTTATCTGCCGTGCTCACCTATTTAAAGGCTGTTTTCTAGTGTATGGATGGGTGAGGTAGGTACATTTGCAAATTTGTCACTTCAGTGGACATAAGTAACTCATCCAATACACCACTACTCACTGAAGAATATTAAATTTCATATCGACACAATCACCAAGTGTCTCTGTCAAACAAAATACAGCTGTTTTTATATATTTAAATGATTTTATAAAGATTTTTTATAAGAATAAAGGCAAGTTAAAAAAAAGTGCCACTGTACGTCTTTAGAAATGTGAAAAAATTGTGGCACTATTCTCTAATCGTGCAGTTAAGTTGGTGTTAATAACATTCAGCAACAGCTTGTGCATATTTATTTTATTGAAATGTGCAAACAAAATTATAGTCTGATCAGATTATTTATCTCACTACTTCCATGTGAAATACCAAGTTTTTTCCTCTCCATCTACTACATCTGCCAGCCTGGTATCAGTATTCGGCTGCATCGCAGAAGCCATCATCCCATCCTCCTCTACTCTGCATGTACGCTCCTCGTTTTCCTCCTCCCCGTCAGGGGGCTCCAGCTCCCTCTGCCAGCCTCCTTCTGTTGGTTTCAACTGTTCCTGATGCTGAAGTTGTTCACCGTCCTTCCGATTCTCCCGGATATCTGAAAATTTCTCATCTCCTCCTGATCCATTCTCCTGAAACTTACTGAAATTCCTCACTTGAGGTTCATTCCACTCATGCTGCAGCTTTTCTAGGTCAGGTGCTGTTGTCTCTCCAAGGACAGTTTCATGCTCTTCAAACTGCTGCTTTAAATTTTCCCCATCAGCATACTTTTCTTCATCTCCATTTTCCCAGATCTTCTCTGGACCAGTCGGCTCAGTGTAATCATTTCTGTTTGTCTCATCTTCTTTCCTGCTAGCTGCAGAAGGACTGAGCGGTAGAAAGTCATCCTCTATTATGTATGGCTGGTCCGAGACCAGTAGTGGTCCACTACTGGCAGAGCCTTTGAAAAATTTGAGATCCAAAATGTTATTTTATGTTTACATCCTTTAAAGCAAATTAAAGAGGCAGTCAAATTGTCAAAATGTGAGCTGGAATGGATGACAAACCTTCCTTCAAGGCCCTGCGGCGTTTAGAGGTCACACATTTTGACTCACAGCACTCACATATTGAGTCATGACCAACAAGGGCCCTCCATCTGTGAAGGCAAAGACATTCTTTATCCACCTGCAAAGAGTGGAAACATGCAAAATCCCCAGCTCTGGTTTAAAAGTGACATTAATGCTGACCTGTGACCCTTGTAGGTGCAGGATTTGTGCGTAGGTCCTGGGTCCTCTGTTGTGACCACCAGTTTGCAGTGGATGCTGACCTAACACACAAACACAGCTAAGCTGCGGTTGGTTGTGCAATTCACACAGCCATAAATTTTTAACTCTCACCTCAGTGTCAGGGTCAGCAGTAAACTGGAAAGCCTTTAAGGAGAACCTCAGGGCCTTGTCTGTCCGAGAAATGAACTCAGAGGCCCCAGGGTCCTGTTTGCTGTCCAGCATGCAGCTGCGGAAACAAAAATACAAACACCATGAACAATAAAACTAAATATTTGAAATGTTATGCTGTCTTTAATACATACCCAAAGTTATCTATGATTGCGTATCTTAGGGAGGATTTGGAACCACTGGATGGTGTCGCATAGCAGACACTGATGTACAGTTTTTCTCCAGCAGAAAGGTGAGGATTAGACACTTGGACATTAACAGTTTGTCCAAGTTGATACTCATGAGTTTTGGCTGGTGTCTTCCAAGAATCTAAGAATTAATCAGACGTGTGGTATCGTCATGAAAATAGTCAAAATAAATTAAAGCTGATAAGCATTTACAGAATGGAGCATCGTATTTGCGCGTACCATCCATTAGTTTGATCTGGAAGTCCATCGGATGTCCTTTTAATTTTTTACGCACAATGATAGTTTCCCATGTGGGCTGTACTGCCAGTTGGTGAACAGAGTAGTCTCTGCAGGATGGAGGATTTAAAAGGCATCAGCACCAACTCCATTTTCACACAAACTTAACGATTTATGTAGCAAATAAACGAAGCTAACCTTTGGTAATGGCATTCTATGTTGACATCTATGGGCTGCGCCCTGCTTGGAAATCGTTTTGGCGAAGGTTCATAATGGAGCACATATTTGTAGACCAGAGAACCGTGAGGCAGCTAAGCGTTAAAAAAAAAGCATAAACTGTGATGTAAAAATAAAAAACTGTAATTGACAAGTCATGTAAGCGACCTTACCTCACGCACTGCATCACACGACGCCAAGGGATACTTGAAGAGCAAGTCCCCGTGAGGCCCGAGACCCCCGTTACTTTTGCACCTGCTGCCTAATGTCAGCTCCTGCGCATCTGCACCCAGACCGTAGAAAGCTCGCCTCACCCGTACAACAAACTCAGATGTGGAGCAAGTTACAGAGACGTCTGCGTCCCGAGGAGAGTCCGACTGCATCTGCCCTGGACGCATGGATGGAGATGTTACCAGTGTCTGAGAGCGAGATGATCTCCCCAAACCGAGCTGAGACGACGGAGATGTGCTGCCAGAAAACCTCTGGTGGAGCTTTGGGCTTTCTGTGGTCGACTGACTGATTGGTTTGTGGTTTTCGCCTAATTCTATAACTTGCCCCCTTCTACTTAACTGAGATTTATACGCAAAACTGAAGGAGGCAAGTAATATAACCGAAATACTTAAAATAAAGAGATAACACTTTGTTTTCATCGCAACAGACTGTTGTCCTTTTGTCTTCTACTTTCAATCTGCGCGTAAAAACTCCGTCACGGCTGCAGGTAATTAGTGGAGATAGAACACCAGCCTGGTGGTAAAAAGGCGTATTTACGCTTCGTTTATTTGACTGATTTCAGTCTCAAACAACGCAATGCTCTGTTTTTGTGGATAAATACTAGTTCAGATCTTTGGGCAACCGACCCATTGAACTGACATATCATAAAGAGATTAATTTATCAGCAATAAAAAATATTTCCACCAATCTAGGCCACTCTGGGGATAATCCAATTAAATCCACATTTTTCTGCTTTGACAAACTTTATTCACATACTTAAATTACATATGTACAGTCCATCAGTTTCTCTCCTTTCTGATTATTGTGCTTAATGGTCAAACTTGAAAAAAGTATTTACAGTTCATATACAGCAGCATTTACAGGCCAAGATGACCAATGGGAGATATAATATGCTTCATTCTGGTCATGCAGTGACCATTTCAAAATCCTACAAAAAGGGGAAAAAGAGATCAATGCAGCAATTCACAAATGATTGCTTTTTGGAAATCTTCACAGCAACATGACAAGTGGAAACTGGGCGAGAACAGCTGCCTCTAAATAACTTTTAATCAAAGAATCTGGGCTTGGATAGTTTGTTTTGTGAGTTGCAATTCTGTAAAAGCAGCTGGTTAATGGCCTAATATCTTTTCCTAGAAAAGGAAAAAAATCCACCACTTTGATGTCTCTCAGAGTTGACACTGGACTTAAAGATTACTTGTTCACACAGTCAACAATAACCACTGTAAATAAATTATACATATGTGTTTCCATAAGAAAAACAATCCCTTAGGCAGTTTGTTCAAATAAATAGTTAAATAAAGCATTTTTCCTTCCTGGGAAGTGAGAACATGCTAGTTGAAATGACTTGAGTTGACTTAGCTGTCAAAGACGTGCATATTAAACCCGATTGAAGTTGAAACATTAAAGCAGAAAAAGTTGTTTTTTTTTTAAGTAGCATGAGACAAATAAGATTGTCTGAGTCCCAACTGACTCAGAAAATCTCACTGCAACTAAATATATAACGTGCTTGAAAGGCAGTGATTCAGAACCTACTAAATGACTTTTCACCTTCAGAAAATTCAAGTTTTTATCTTTATGAACATTTTTCTAAAACAAAATCAAATAGAAGGCATTCTAGTGAAGTTCCACGCAGCTCCAGTTAGAGGACTGGTGACAGCTTTAGGGCTGTAACCAGCAGTCTCTGACTGGACGGCGAGGGTATAGTAAACATGGAGGGTAACATCATACTCCAGTCTACACCAGTGGTGGTCAGCTCTTGTAAACCAGTAAATAAATACTTCATGAGCCACAATACACCAACCATCAACCACACTCTGAGGATGTAAGCACACAGGAGGAAGACTCCACATGTAAAATAAAAAGAATGACAGAAAGTTCCTGGAAAATTTCTGTAAATAATAAATCTTTGGACAAATATGTGAGCTTGACATGAGGACAGATCTCAGTGCCCCATTTCACCTTGTTGATGAAAGAAAAGCCCAAGATAAGAAATAAAAACAAAAAGAACAAAAGCTAACCTGGGACTTTGGCTTTACATGACAAAATAATACACTTTATATACCATTACTTTTTCTTTCTTTTCTTTTTTTAATTCAATTGGGACTCTGGAGGCAGTGAAGTCAATCTGCCACTAGAGGGAGACGTAAACCTGTGTGATTCCCCAGAAGCTGGTTAATGCAGGTGACGAGGCAGCAGCGTTGCTCTGTGATCTTCTGTTTGTCATGTCAAGTAGTGTAGCTACACCACTGCTCCCCGAGCTCTGACGTTTCAGATGTTTCAGACTCCGAGTCCCTGTTAAAAAGGCAGAACAGTTAAGAGTTACACACAAAAACTTGTGTATGCAACGGTTACAACCTGCAGTTGTTTCAGCTTGCTTTAGTGTGCCTTTCAATTCTCTCACTTACAAAACGTCTTGAAGAACTTTGTGGTTGCATTGCCTCCTCTCCTCATCTATGGGATAGGTCTTCAGTATCAAGAGTCCCACAGCAATAAGAACGACAGGCACAGGAGAGACCAGAACCTTCAGAGTTAAACTGACCGACTCAGGCTGCAAGCAGTCGCCGGTCACATAGCCAGCAAATCTGTGAAAAAATGTCGACAGAGGGGGGAAAATGAGCTGATGGGAGTACAGTTTGGACCACATGACTATTAAACCTGGAGGTAATCTTGCATTGTGTTATACAGTTTTAAAGGATGAAAACACTCATGTGGAAAAGTGTGTGTGTAAAAAATTTTGAGCCAACCATCATTTCTTTATACAGTGCACCTTAAACAATCAACAGGTCCTGTGTGAGATCTTTGCTGGATACTTTGTTTTTTTTTCTTTTCTTCCTGTATCTGGACAACACTAACAGATGCTGTTTTTGCATCCATTTCATATAAATAGTTTCTTTTTGACCAGCTTCCTGACTTTTCTTAAACTTCTGCATAGCATGCAGATATACTGTATTCCAAATTTCAGTTCAATCTTTTAAGGCAAACATACTTTTTCATGCCTGTCAAAATGCCACATTTCCCATTTTTAATAAGAGATTCAATGAAAGAAATGGAGAAAAGTGTTTATATGTGATGTGATATGTTTGAATGATTTAAATCAGAGTTAAATGGCTCAATAAAACGGATCCCTCTGAAAATGGTCAGGTACAAGGACTGGATGAAAAAAGAGAGTAAAGGCCAGAAGTACAAAGGCAGATTTTGGAAAGCCTTCTGAAAACCTGGAAAATTGTTCCTCTGAACAACAAAAGGGATTGGCTCCAGTCAAGTAAAAAAAGAAGTGAAGGGTTGCTCAGGACTTTTGCACAGTCCTCTACATGAGAAGATGACTGCTGGTACAAATAATATCAACAATAAAAAAAAAAAAGATAAACAAACTTACTTCAAGCTTAGGGTAGAAATACCCAGAGACAACCCAGAGGCAAATTTAATGAAGAAGACATAGAAAGAGTAGAAGAGAGCTTCATGGCCATGGATGTCTGGATTTTTAACTTTGAAGTCATCCACTACATCTGGAAGCATGGACCTGAAATGACAAATGCAGCACTTAGATAAGGATAAAACACAGAAATCTACATTTCCAGCCAGGGATGGCGTCTGTGGGTAAATCTGTGCGTACCAAGGCAGGAGGAAAGCTGCTGCCACACTCACGCCTGCCGCCACCGACACCAAGTAGGAAAGGACCAGATTGCTCTTGACGGAAACAATAAGGATCATAAAAGGAACTGCCCACTGCAGAGAGAGAGAGAGGGAAATGTCTGAGAAGTTTCCTCTTTGGGGTGCAATGCATTTTCAAATCTTCAAATTACACGACTGATGTGATAAATATCACTGCAACCTTGATGAATAAATTTTCAAAAAGTAATACTAACAGAGATGCCAAAATAAGCTGCCGTCTTCTTCCCGAAGCGGGTCAGAAACCACTGCCACCATGGGATGGTTAGAGTCCCAGAAAGCTGTGAAGAATAACAAAAACATAAGCAATGCTATTTCATTTCAGACCATTATGCACAGTGTGAGAAAAAGTTGTGTAAGGTAAATAAACAGAACAATCAGATTCAAGGTTTCATTTCATGACTTTATCACATTTGGATGTTACAATTCATTCAAATGACGTAAAAGGGTACAGTATGTAAAAAAAAATCAAAGGTCAATGGCAGAAAAATGTGATATATAATTCAAAACTGTGTTTCTATTTATGTGTAATTGCTGCACTATAATTTATGCTATATGTCCATTTTCTTAGAATGAGTCATTTATATCTACTTGCTGAACAGTGCACATATGGAGGCTGCCATATTTGTTCCACCATTTTTACTACGGTGTCCCTGAATGGACAAAAGAATGGGTATGAAGTAAGAACCCACTAAACTTTAAAACTAGTGTACCAGCTTTGTGTAATGGGAGTTAAAGCACTGTTTGGGATAAGTAATGCCTTTAAAAGAACAAAAAAGTATTTACTCATAGTACAGTTATAGCTACACCTGAGACCACTGGATCCACTCACAGATAAAAACATATTTATGTCTGGCAGAATTTTGACCACTAACGGGCACTATACATTCACTACAGTGCTTAGAATATGAAGTCATTTAAAATAAAACATCTTTTCTTACAATACCCATCTTTACCACTAGATGTCAGTAATTCTTACAAACTGTACCTTTAATATCTTATTAAAGCTACCCCTGTTTCATCAGTGTGCAGAGAAAGTGAGACGTTGCTGTGGTCTGTTGTCTTCTGTCAGAGTTTACTGAAGTTTCTCTAACCTGAGTGCAGCATAACCAGACTAACTGAAAACGTCTTTACAGTGATTCATTGTTACAGATAAAGCATGCAAAAGGGCAGCTGATGTTCTGTTTCACTTAAAGCAAAGCGTTCAAGAGTCTGAAGGTGTTCCCACATCTATTCGTGGGAGACAACCTTCAGACTCTTTTGAAGAAATGACTACTTGTATTACTTGTGGTGTTTTCAGCTGGATATAATGAGAGCAATTCCGAGATCCTGTCCTCTGTGTTTTTGGTGATTTTGAAGGTTTTTGCATGTTATTACCTTGTAGAAGTGAGAACCCAGAAAATAATCAGGCTTTAATATCAGGTCATACTTATACACTGTCATATCTGATGTTTTATGCGTGCTTTCTTGTTATGGTTGATAGAGGAAGAATTGGAATGAAAAGATAGACATTTAGCTGATCATCTTAATGTTGAATTTGTTTTAGTTAGCATGATTTATCTGTATTTCTTTACAAAACAAGACTTTTCTGTTCTTGAACGAGCAGATCAACCACTTAGCTTTAGTCTGGAAGGATCTTTAATAAATGATAAATGTACTCTAATGATTCATAATGGACTTTAAATCAAAATAGTGTCAAATGTTTTTACAAAACAAAAAAAGCAACACTGAGTTCACGTCAAATTCTAACTAAGGCTTGATGGGAGATTGTGGGAACTGGGACCAATAACATGACCAGAGAAGGAGGTCAAGGAAAAGACCATAATGGCCACTTTGGAAGTAGGGGGGTTACTTGATTTTCCATTGGGTAGACAACCTATGACCTCTTGACCAAACTTGGTCAACCAGTGTTAAATACCAGCACAACAAAAAGCAGCCTGAACTTCTACCGTTTGCAGTTCTCACTCCCACTTGTCCCATTACAACCAACAAAACTCCAAGTTTTTCCACTGCCAATCAGAAGGAGAAGCAGCAGAGCAGAAAACAGCAAGAGGAGGATGGAAAGAAGGACACAGCCAACAGGAGAGGTTTCCGTGGTGCCAGTGAGGAGTTGCCAGGGTAACAAAAGCCCCACTGTGTGCCCATCTCTCCCTTTGATCTTCTGCTAATGCAGAGTGAGAGGTGGGAGAAAGGTTCCCAGGAGCCTGAACAACACCTCCTCTCACCCTGAAAATCTGCCCTCTCAGCCTCGGAGCGTTGCGTGAGGAAAGGCCTCTGAGAAGCAGCTGACAGCAGGACAGCAGACTGTACCCATGTCCTCCAAATTCCATTCTGATAAGGGCTGTTGCGAGAAGATGAAGGGCCTCTCAGGGAGGGAAAACAAAAACAAAAGAAACTCACCATGATGACCAGTAGAATATTCTGGAAGTCTTCCCTGTGGCCCAAAGCGTAGGTGATGAAAAGAGCAAAGTTTCCTCCAGTAGCTGAAAAAGGAAAAATGAATCTTTAACATAAAAATCACTAGTCAAGAGTTAGATGTGAAAAACCAGTCACTGTCATTGAAGCTGCTGCTCAAAAAAGCAACTATTCAAGTTAAAACGAAGACAGTTAAATGCAGAATGCTCGACTATTTTTAAAAATGTGATCTACCAATGTTTAAACAAAATCGATTACCATGAAAGCCAGAGATGTGAAGAGGAAGGCGGTGACCAGCTTGACGTACGGTCCGTGACTCATGACCACCCACAGACCCTGACGGAAGGAGAGCGGCTTTGTCTTTTTCTGCCCGCTCTCTGCAATCCCAACACAGACAAAGATAACACCAGTGATAATCTTTCTTTTAAAAAAAATCTGAGGCCAATCTGATTATCAAGAATCTGGCATTTGTCCAAAATGCGATGCATCTTGCAGGAAATGTAGCCCTTGTCAGAATGTGGCCTCCACATTTTTCTTATTCTCTTCAAACAATTTGAGTCTTGGTGCATGAGGTACAAGGAGGATGCAGCATGTTTTAAATTAAGAGTCAAGTTAGATTTCAGTCTCATGCAAGTCTCTCTCCTTTTACAAGTAACAACTCCGCATCAAAGTGAGAACTTTTGTCATCTGGTAGTTTCACACCTTTTGCTCCTTTACACCAAAGAACAGGATTGCTGCACACAGGACATAGATGATACAGATGACCCCTGAAGCAATCAGGTACGCTTTGTTTCTGGAAACAAAATAGAAAGGCGTTAACCAGGATGGACAGAAGTTTGAATTGAAATGGTTAAATTAGGCCTTTAATTACTTTTTTTTTTTTTAAATACACTTAACAACAAAATTTGTTGCAATTTAAATTTTTTGTGGGGTTTCTGAAACAAGCTTAAAATGTATGCAGAGCAAAACAAATACATAATAACTAGAAATATTTCAGCAGGTTAACCAGATGCTTTTGGAAGAAATCAATAAACCTCTGACCGGATATTTAATCAGTTTTCCTCAATGAAGTGCTTTACAATTCATTTCTTTTATTTTCTGTACGGTCCTGTCTGCTCAGACGTATATGATGAGTGAATGCCCACCCTGTATATCAGCTCACCGAATAAACTGCTTGACACTGTCCGGTTGTGCCATCCTGGCTTTTTGGTGCCAGACTAGGGATGGGCATATCCATACCTTGGAGCCGATACTTTGATACCAGCCAGATAAAAAATATACTGAATCAATACTTCTTTGAGTATCACGACATCACTGTACAGATACAAAACATGCAATTTATTTCTACTTCTGAAGGTTTAGGTAATGAAATGATGAAAGCAGCCAGATTCTAGCTTCCAGTATCACATGATGGTGGTAGCCTATCAGATGTCATGATGACGTTGCGCGTTAGTAGTGATGATGTTTTGTTGTCTTTTAGTGGTTTAATGCAGGTTATTATACATTATGTTTTGGTAAATTTGTACTATTACTATAATATTTTCTATTTTAACATTTTTCACTTCAAAAATTTGATTATTTAGTTAGTATATATCATGTTATTTGATCATTGAAGAGCGTTTTTAATCCAATTTTGTGTTATGTTATCATCACTATAATTTATCATTGTCTTAAAAGCATTTCCTTCCAGTACTTCTGTTCTCAAATTTTACTTATACTATTATTGCTCTTGCATTCAATATATTAATGCAAAATCAGGTGATTTTCTTTTAAAGGACAAAAAGTATAGGTATCGATATCCGTATCGCTGAAAAAGTGCCATAAACTGCTGGTATCGTATTGACATGAAAAATTTTTATGTTATCGCCCATCCCTATGCCAGACATGACTGCAACTGGAATAAAAGTCACACTAAAAATCTAGCTGGATACAATTATGTATCAATAAGGACTCGTTTTCATTTTCATTATGCAGCTGCTTTCAAATTAAATGACCTCCTGTTTGTGATCGGGAGTTAATCTAGCTGCTGACAATATTTTAATGAAGAAATATGCTGGAGCCAGATATGTTTAGAGCATCTGTCTGTCCAGCAGCTACAGCCACCCAGACTGTATGCTGAGGTTAAAACTTTAGAAAGTTCAATTCCAAAAGCGGAATATTTTCTGATTTGATCACACCCCCCACCCAGCTCTCATTAGTGACTGGGGTCAATGTTCTTGTGAAACACCTCGTTGTATCAAAGTTTAAGCTGTTTCCTATGATGAACTCCATACCATGTAATCCTTTAGTTTAACTGGCAGCAGAAAAAAAAAAGCCCCAGAGCTTAATCTTTTCCACCACTTGTTACAGTTTTAATGCCTCACTTTTTCTCCTCCAAATATATTTTTTCATTGTGGCCCAACATTTATTTTTCACTCATACAACCATAAAACTTTCCTCCATCTGAGAGCTTTTTCATTGTTTATGCAGTCTGCTGCAAATTCAGTCCTACCTGACCACGTCCAACTGACAGAAATTCTGTGCATTTCTGCACAGTGGGGGCAAGAAGTTCATTTACAGTATTTAAAAAGGGAAACTAAAAGACTGCATCATCCCACCACTATCAATAATTAAATAAACATGTGTTTAGTTCAAGATGTGGGTAGCTGAATTGGTGTTTGCAATGCTTAGCTTGTACGTTTTGAGTTTATTTATACCCAAAGTTGATTTAATTAAACCCACAGTAATTTAAAACTTGTTTTTTTTCCTGTTAAATATTTATGCAGTGCAATTATTCCATCTCAGAAAACAAACATATTGACAACAAACTGCAAATGCTGCATAAAAAACACTTGTAAATATAAAAAACTAATTCCACACAGGCCTCATGTGACTTACCGTCTCATCCAGGGAAACTCTGGTTTTGTTGGTTGTGGATGAGTTTGAGCTTTTAGCCCATCAGCCTCAGTAGGACAATCAGAGGCACTTTTCACCTACTATCTGTCCTGGATTCCGGTGCCCAGCACCGTGCCCAAAACCTCCACCATCATACCTAAGAAAAACAGGCATGCAGTTAGCGCATGAAAGAAAACACATGTATGTTAATCATGCAGGAGCTCTAACGTACGGTAGGCTGTTGCAGAATCCCCGCTCCTTCTGGTTGCTGCTGATGAACATGGTGAGGGCTGAATACGGCACATGGAAGCACTGCGGATGGACACGAGCTCTTATTGTAGGAATTATCATGAAGGGGAACAAATTGCTGATAAGAATCAACATGAGGTACTAACTGTTTGCATTGACTGGAAGAGGCAGTAAAAGACCAGGTACAGATGACCTTCCCTTCCTCAAATGGGGAGCACATACCAGATCAGGAAGTAAGTCAGCACTGCAAGCGGAGTGGAGCAAAGGATCCTGGGTGGGAAGCAGCAAAGAGTTATTATCAAACTAAGACATTTTTCCTATTTAGTCTCATTTTGTGAGTTGAAGCATTAAACAGAGTACTCACTTCCTCCCTTTAATTCATTCCTGCCTTGCAGTCACTTCTTTTCTGTGGCCTCCCTGCTGCTTTGTGAATAATCCTGTTAATCCTGCCTTATTAGAGCTCATGTGTGGAGAAAGGTCGGTCGGGGCTGTGTGAGGGCCCAGGGTGGGCTGGCCCAATGGTGAGGCCGCTCTGGCCCACCTCACTCTCACCCCACTCAGTTTCAACAGCCTTTTCCTCAGCTCTGTAAGCCCTCCAGCTGACCTCAGTGCTACAACTCACTCCGTCAGCTGGTGCCACTTCAGCAGCTTGTTTTCACACAAACGGTAGATGAATGTGGCAGTATAAGATCTAACTGTTTTACAACCTCCCTTCTGTTAGTAGTTAGAAGATAGAACAGGGATATCAAATGCCTTGCAAGTAAATAATAAAATCAAATTATGGAACTAATGTCAAAGCTATTAAAAGCTGATTCAACATCTAAATTAATAGTTTGGTTTCAATCTTGTCTCTATTGGATGCTTTTAATCTCTTCAAGCTCACACGTCTATGATATGCATCCAAGCGACTCTTGCTTTCCTTTCATGTCTGAGCTACTGTGGTTAATGTCAGCAGAAAATAAAACCAGGTAGAAACCAGATTGCATGTCGACGTGGCCGACTGAACACACAGAAGCTGCACTGGAAGGTCGGTGAGACCCAGGAACACCCATACAAACAATTAATGTGTATCAAATAAAAAAAAAAAAACTTGCAGACTTTAAATGATCTTTAATCTGCAACATTTCCATCCCAGACAGAACGAACATGAGAGAAAATAAAAAGATCTGTTTCCATTTATATACTTGCCTCTCTCTGACAACGACCTCCATTGTTGCGACCAAGCGTGGCTTTTGACATTAGGTAACCTCTCTTTGCTGCAGTAAAACCCTCTTTCAGTTTAGGGAATCACAAATATACCCGGCACTTATTGTCACCCTCTCATTGGTTTGAATCTCATGGTGTGGTGTGGGTTGGACCAATCCGTGCAGAGGCTTCCTTCCCTTCCCCTCCCCTCCTCGTTTCAACTTACAGCGTGAAGCTCATGCACACAGCCGGCATTTTTTCCTCTCAGACAAAAGCTGCTTTGAAGAAATCACTATGTGATCACAACAGAACTAAAATATTAAAATATTAGTTCCGTTTTCCTGCTAATTAGATCCTGCCCTGGGGTGATGGCTTCTGAATCAGTCTTAAAAATGGTGAAGTAAAGATGCACCACGCTTCATTCGGCATGCACAATGTCAAGGTCATCTCTCTTTTACTACTAGACTCTCTCACCGAGTTCAACTGTATGAATGTGTTTGCAGTAATTTGATACTATAAAAAAAATTTGATTTGCATTTTACATCCTGGATGTTTCTTATTATCTTTTAGCCCTCATTATCTAAAGTTTAAAGTACAAATCTAAAAAAAAATCCTTTTTTATAGGTTACCAGGCACTGAAGAAACGTTCCAGCATCGTTTTGGGAAGAGGCAGAAATAAATACCCTTGACATATCTGCACCTGTAGCTCATATGAACCGGTTAGTAACTTCAGCAATGTGCAAACAAAGATGGGTTAAAAATGTTGGATTCAAAAGTATTTTAATGTATTTGAGGGTCTTAGGGGAGTTAATGGAGTAGAAATGTTGTATTTAAAAGCATAAAAGGAGATTTTTGTTGCATTTTTCAAAACATATTCATAAAGTGTCAGTTTTATTCTTCTCTCTCCCTCAAGCAATCTCTTCCACCTTGTAACAATAGTTGCCTGTTAACAGCTCGTGAGCTGCTCTCCTTGTGGTCCATTTGCCTCACATTCCTCCCTCTACTTAACATCCCAGCATCTAATTTTACATCTCATCACCCAGATCCAGACACCTACCAGGGCATCATGCGGCCGACGCGGGTCCATCTACTCCGGCTCACAAGAACCCCACAGTTGGGTCGGTGACCGCATCCCAGGCTCTGCTCACGGGCAGAATGATAGAAGCATAGGAGGGGTCCAGCTAGAGGGAGGAGGGAAAGAGGAGAGAAGCTTGAGACTAAAACGAAAAGGCTGCCAAATATATCATCTCATTTGGTGCTGTTCAAGAATGGTTCAAAGGAGCAGCGACACAAACAAAGAAGCTCAGAGGATCGCAGAGAGTGAAACAACTGTTCATTGAAAGCCACTGTTATGATCTCATTAGCTGAATAGCCTCTATTTAAGTTCCCACTGGTAAAAGTGGAAAAGACTACTTCAGAAACAAAGGCACAGACACAGCAGGAGTCAACGTTAATGTGCTTGACTGCAGCAGGGAAGATTATTAAGTGATATGAGCTGGAGAGGTGCGGACATTAGGAGTGAATCAAAGTGTGTTGCTGCTGGATAAATGTAAAAGTACTGAAATCAGTTTACTGTATACTACAGATGAAGGAGTTCTCTCTCTAAAAAATGTGATACTTGATGCTTATCATGCAATTGATCCGACAAGGTGTCATTTTATTCACTCATTGTGTGTTTCACTTATTTGTGCATCTCGTTAATCACCTGCCACATCAAGCAGGTAGATCTGGAGGAAGAAGCCCAGAGCGCTGCCCGTGATCTGATAAGGTGCTCCCCAAATGCATTGCACAGCTTATTCCACACAGACAGACGATTTCTCCGGTCCTTTGCCTGGAAGAGAAAAAAAAAGGAGGAGATGCATGACTGTATTAATTTGTCTCTGAAACAGTTTATGCTTCTGCCTGGGGAGTTATGAATGAACTGTATTTAATCCCCATTTTTTGCTTCAAATGCCCTCACCCATCTGCATCTGACTGATTCTGTGTAACATCCAGTCACAGCCTCATGAGAAACTACGAGGTTACTCTAGTTCACTCACTCTGAAACTGCATCATTACATCAGCCCAGCACATTGGCTCCTGCAGATAGGATGCTGGTGTAGTGTGACTTTTTTTTTGCACACAGACTACAGACTGATCTACCTCAGCCAATCACCTTTTAAAGCCTGATGATGACGGTGAAGAGGATCCACAACCATCACCACACATCTAAAGGCTGAATCACCTTTTTCTCAACGCAAACTGGCAAAAAAACATAGGTGTAAGCCATATTCACTCAAGCCAAATCCCAAAGCACATATTTACCAGGCTGGAACAATCACAGTAAAATAAAAGCTCAACAAAGACACACCTCAAGATGTTTGATGTCTTTCTGAGTCAATTAGCAGCTTACTGGACTGCCAGCTGTACTGGTCAAAATAAAGATTTTTGGATTCAGGGAAAACCTCCATAACTTTGCAGACTTTTATTGAAAAATAAATGCATTATTCTTAATTGAACTGAAACATTTTTAGAAGCTGACTCTGAATGTCTAACACTTCGCTTCTAAAATTGCTGAAATAAACCCTCATCAAATGTATTTATCTCAGACTATTTTAGCTCCTTGGTTTGTATCTAAACTACTTTCCTTTCAACAGCCCCTTTAACAGATATTTATATATTTAACAGACATCCAAAATGAGTTTTGTCTTGACACTACGACTTGATATTGCTCATAAAGAGTGATCGCAGTGAGGAATGCCGTGGATTCACACAGCCTCGGTTTTTCATGTTCATCACACTCTGAATTGAAAGCTACTAATGACACCGCTGTCACTTTGAGTCCTTAAAGGTAAATATGCTTGTTCGATATCACAATGGACTGAAATAATCAGTTATTGAAGTCAATGAACTGTTGTAACTCTCAATCAGCATCACATCTGACTGGACTGGGCGAACCAGAACAGTCTGAATGAAAAAGTCATTGTAAATGTGTTTCCCTAACGGTAGGATGACCTCGGGACAGGTGGGCAAACGTGTTGAAATTCAAACCCCAGACGAAAAGGAAAGACGCGACTCTAACAGCTGAAACAGAGAGAAAGTATCATCCACTTTGATTTTACGCGCCCTTGAACGCACCCCAGGAAAACAGATGGTACAGAAATATAACACGGAAAATAAAATAAATACATCAATTAAACAGCAGCACTTACCTTTACTGTCTTTATATCTGTGTTTATTGGTTTTACTGTTAGTAAACTCGCTGCGTACTGCTCTGCGCCTTCTCCTCGTGCCATTGTACGAAGATTATTTACGCTTCGTCTAAAAATTGAAATTACTTGAAGTTATCGGTGGAGGAAAAACCTTATTCAGAGCATCATACTATATCGCTCAGAGCTCTCTGTGTGAGTGACTCAAGTCGCTCGTGCTCCATATGGCCAGCTCATTCATTCTGCTACCTATGTCTGCTACGCTACAACGTCAGCGTCACGTGACTGTCGAATGTTTCACGACGAGTAGGTCCCTGGAGTAGAGCTTCATGAATATGTGAGCAGCAAAGAAATGTGAATATCACGTTTTGGGAGTGAAAATCACATCAACAATTGATGAAATGACAAGAAAATACATTGTGAATCATCTTTTTTTTTTTTTTTTTTTTTTAAAGAAAATACACAACATGTAGCCTACACACTACACATTTTTATCAAATTATTTTTGCCACTTAAAAAGAGAGCCATGAGGCTACTGGTCCTTAGCAGGTGACTTGAAGAATGTTATGTTGAGGATATGTAGTGTTATCCATCATACTGAGCATTTTTTTGGAACCTCTTTTTCTTTCACAACCAGCTAAGGGGCTACAGAGCCGTCCCCACCACAGTGAGTGAGCCATCTGTATCAGTTTGTTCAGTTTCTGTCTGACAGAAAGGAACAAAGAAAATGACACTCGCCACCATAGACTTATATGTAACATCTTGCTACTAGAAGTACTTATGCTTCCTTAAAATACAAATAGAATCTATTCTTTCTGTTCTTGTAAACACTTTTAAGTGTTGCATTCTCCTATTACAATCTGTTGTCCAAGTGAACACCAATAGATCTGCAGTTCAGCATCTCCATCTCCTCTCCCACACTGAAAAAAATTAATTTTGTCCCCAGTCCTTCTAAAAACTACAATCGTCTCCTTTGTGTTGAGAGAACTGGTTGTTCCAACACCATGTCCACAGACCAATTCTATCATTTCAGTGTCATTTGAGGATTTCTGCAGATGCAGGACAGTTGAGTCCAACTAAACGTATGATAGGATAAGGAGAAAAAGTGAGATTAGAGTCCCTTACAATGCTTCCACACCTTAGCATAGTCTAATTACTTGTCCTATGCTGTTTATAGTGTTGGCACTATAAACTAGTCCTTTGTTTAATTTTCCTAACATATTCATTACAAGTTTAAAGCCACTTATTGATTCATATTGAGTGTATTTAAGATAATGGGCCGGATTCAAATGGATTTTTCATTGTTCTCTAAAGTCTCACACTATGGACAGTCTTCCAGTATTTTATCATGTAATATTCAGTCACCATACATATGTAGTCAGAAAATAGTAGGCTAAAGTAGACAGCAAAATGCTGCAAAGCAAACTCACTCTGACTTCCGCGCACAACCCCACTGGTTTGCTCATGTTTAAATCAGAGTTTCTGTGCGAGAGTATAAAAAAGACTTTTCTGTGTGATAAAGTCATAATAAGGGGGAACTGATCTGTTAAAAAATCAATGATGGTCAGGCGACTTCCTAAAACCAGATTCCACCTGTTTGTTTTCACTTTCATTGATGGCAGTAAGTCAGGCACCATAAATAATGATAATAAAAAAAAAAAAAACCCAACAACAACAAAAAAGACCTCTTGAGTGGTTTATTCATCTCGGACAGATGATTCCAAGTGAAGAGATTATCTGTATGGGTTCCCCTCTTTTGTGGGGTCCAAAGGGTCCATTTTGGGACCCCTTCTTATTCACTATGCATTCTTTTGTGATATCTTGCATGGGCGTACTCTTGATTTTGCATTTCTGTGTAGATGACATTCAATTTAATGTACCACTAAATCTGAATAAAAAGGATACTTCCCTCATACTATTTTGTTGGTTGGGCTCAAAATCTGGATGTTAGAAAAAAAAATATTCATGCAGCTCAATGACTCAATTTCCAAAGTTATCACAGCTGACACTATTTTGTTTGTTTATATTTATTTCTCTTATCCACATTGAATTAATCGTCCTTAAAATTCCCAAGTCTGAGCATATATATTTTTTTCATTTTCAGAGAATCTATCGATTCTTCTCTCACACTCATGTTTGATATGTTCAACAGCTTTAGCTCACAGCTCTTCCCCCTCCCTCTCCCTTCACACTTGGATGGAGTTGGATGTTTTTTTACTTTGTAATTTGTAAGAATGTCCAGCGCCTTCACCACCATTCAGCCTCTCCTGCTTAAGGAGAAACTGCCAGTGATGGCTTAAACCAGTGGTTCTAAAACTTTTTTACAGCGTGTACCACCTAAGAAAACATCGAGTTCTCCTCATACCGCCATCGTAACCAACCTGAAGTGTGCATCAGGACAGGCGGTGTACACCTGAGTTGCACTCTCCCTGTATTCTATAAGACAGAATGAAGTTCATACTGCAGTCAGGGTGTGAAGGTATGACGGAAAATAATAGTTTTCCTTTTGCTACGTTTTTATTCCGCGGTGCACCTTGAAACCGGCACATTCCTAATCTGTAGTAGAGTAATGATAGTATCTGCGGGCTAAATCTTTATTTTGTTTACACACGATCCATTTTCACTGCACTTCTACTTTTCTGTTTTTGTGCTATTAAGACTTGTATTTGTGAGGATTTTATTCTAGTGTGCATTTTTTGTTTTTGAAGAGGTCCACTTCAAGTCTGCTGAAAAAAATGCCATAACTTTCCCTTCTGACCTCTAAATTTATTTTAAAAAAATATTTCCAACTGCGGGGCTTAGCTAATGTCCCAAAAGAGTGTTTTTTTTTTGGGCATCCCCCAGTTCACCCTTATGGAGCAGAATCTTTTTTTTTTAAATTTAGCATTTTCTCTAAAAGATAAGCCCAAATTCTGATTTTCTATATTCTAAGTTACCTGATCCTCCACACATTTATGATGTCTGTGATGGTGCCCAAGGCCCACCCATGAAATCTTCATCATTTCACTGGTGGTACACGTACCCCAGTTGAGAATGAAAGGCTAAGACAAGGCCACCATCTCCTTGAGTGGTGATAGCCTGATCAGCAGAGGACAGTTTGTCTGACTGGGCGATGTTCTGTCTGGCATAGTGACCATCAGTACAGAGATACCATGTAGTGGATGGGAGGGAGGAGTACAGAGAAGCTGTAGCAGGATTTTGTGGAGTGCTCTAATAAATATCCTGATTCTGAAATTGGCTAAGACCAGGGAGATAGTGATTGACTTTAGGAAGATGAACATTTGATATTGAAAATAC
>JALJCO010004007.1:0-48809 GCA_023101725.1 Atherinomorus stipes | reverse complement strand
CTCTCAAAGTAAGGTACTTCCTAATATTTGGAAGTCTATCTACATTGCACTTTTTTTTTAAATAAAAAAAAAGGTAACAAAGAAAATTCTATGTGTTCATTTGATTCCCAATGAAGACTGTGGTAAAATTTACCACATCATGGGCTTAGAACTGCCTTGATATGCAAAATAATAGAATATTACACATGCAATTCAAACCACAATGAATTGCAGTTAACTATGAAGCTTCTGCGATTAATCGTGATTTAAAAAAATAATCGTTTGACAGCCCTAGATCAAAGTATAGGGATAATTTGCCAATTTTTAAATCAAGGTTATTGTTTAAATTTTTTCTCTCAAAATTGAAATGCCTTATTTTAGTCTATGCTTTTAAGCCGGGTGGGGGAAATGCTCCTGCTCTTCTCCGGCAGAGGTCAATTTTTTTCTATCTAGCAACACGATGTCATATCTGTTTCCAGGAAAATCTTAAACAGATGTTGGGGAAGATCACAAAAATCAGCAGTATTGAAGAATCGCAATTTCAATCAAATCAGCCAAAAAAGAAGAAAAAAAAAAGAAGAATCAGAATAACAGCATATCATCCCAGTCTACTATACACTGGAAAACAATAAAACGAGCAGCAGGTGAGGCAATTAGCAAAACAAACCAGGTGTGCTGAGGATCTATGATAATGGTAGGGGAAGGGACAGAATGCAGAACACACAAAATAAAAAAGGAAACAAAACAAAAGTGAGGCAAAAATAAGACAAAAGCAATACAATAAGTACAAAAACCCACAGATCATGACAGTTTGTAAGAGATAGCAGCGACCTTATTCTCGCCCCCCTTAATGAGACCGAAAACTGGTGGCCTTAAAGGCTGGATGATGTTTTCCAGGAACATTTTTTACTATATTGTTTAAAATTTCCTTCACAGCCCGATTGCAGACAATTAATCCATTAAGCCAGTTGTGTATGTGACTTTACATCCTGATTTTTAAAAAATGCTGTGATTAGTTGAAACCTCTAAAAGGGTTCAATCCTAAATTTATCCAACTCATGGAGGACGTCTATATGTGCGACTCCTCGGTCTGTGGAACTTAAAGGGTAAAGATGTTTTTTATGTTTTTGTTTATTACGTTTTTAAATAAAAGCACTTTGCGTTGCATTGCTCTGTATAAAAAAGTGCTAAATAACGACCCTTTACTGAAAAAAAAATCTTTAATGTCTGCCACGTGAAGAGGCAAGTATATGTTATTTCACTTTCTGAGCTGTGTGCACGGGCTTCTACATTTATGATAAAATTTGTTATTTTTAAAGACTGTACAGTAAAGGTAAACACGCTGGATGGCTGGAGCGATCAACAACAGGTCCAACGGCCATTGCACATATTGTCTTTCAAAACAACAAAATCAACTTCTCTTTTTATACTCGCCTCTTTTCCTTCAAAGGTGGCATCAACGGGGAAGGAAGCAACAGAGACAAAGAGAGACGAGGATGAAAGGCTGGGACATTAAATGTGCTGAGGCTTGGTTTTATTAGAGCGAGTTGAAAGCATCCCTCTTGGCAGTGAAAGTATGATGAAATCAGCCTTGCTGATATGATGCAATCTGCAGTGTTATTTAGAAAACACAGAAAACAAACCTACACGCGTAAAAGGCAATCAAATGAGGCAGAATAATATTAGCCCGACTCCCAATGACAAATAAATGGAAATGTTCATATTACACTGTGAAAATTATCACCACACTCTTTCCATGACCTTTCCCAAACTAATTATGAGTGTACAACTGTTGCTGCAAAACAGAGATAATTGGTTGAGGCTGGCTGGAAAAAATTGTTATTGACATTAGAATAAAAGAAGAAAGAAAATCAACATTCTGTTTGGGAGATTGGCTGATTGTGTTTACCAGCTTTCTGTTTACAATTACATCTGGGTCATAGTATTTGTCTTATCTTCTGACAATCACCACACGCAAATGTAGGCGAGTCCTAAAGTGATAAATCATCTGTTACAAAACGAATTCTTGAAAAAGTCTGATTTCAAATTCTTCCTTTTAAAGAAAATGTATTTATTTATAGACTAGCAAAGATGATACTGTAAAACAAGGTAAGTAAAATTCAAGATCATAGACTGTATAATATTATTGAACAGACACCTCCAAGATGACACCCATACATTTCTGAAGAGCTGAATTGAATCTCAGTGGGCAGTTCCAGCTGTTGCCATCTTGGCAGCATCATGTCCCTTACCAAAAAGTATGCAAGTATGCTTTAAGTATACTAATTTTAAACTTTAAATGAGACAGTATACTTTCAGTTTACTATTTATGTACTTATCAGAAATATACTTTACAAAGTTTACTTGGCATTTACTAATAAATATACTAAAAGTTTAACATATTTACCCTATACTTATATTTAAACTTTTGAACAATATAATTTAATTGTAGTACATTCTTAGTACATTTTCAAACATACTGGTTTCTTTGATACTGAGAGTTTAAATGTTACTGGACCAGTTGGTGGAGTCAAATAAAACACCTGAATCTACAGTATTTTTTACATAAATTTTGTAATATTTTTTACTCAGCATTGAAGTATAATAAGGCAATTTTCAGTATATTTAAAAATGCATTTTTAAACACTAAACAGTGGACTATAAATGTATTAATAGTAAACTCATAGCAAACCTAAAAGGTTACTTTCTGTATATTTTAAAGTCTACTTCACTGTTGCCAACGTAGCGACTTTGTTGCTATATTTAGCGACTTTTCAGACCCCTCTTGCGACTTATTTTCAAAAAAGCACCTAGCGACAAATCTAGCGCCTTTTTCTGGTGATCATGGAGACAGATAAAGTTTATATTGCTCCACCCGTTCATCGGGAGCTGCCTGCCGTCAGCTGCTCCCTCCCTGTTTCCCGGCACTCACTCACTGCTCCCGCTGTCCCTTTGCGGACAGCAGCCCTCCTGAGCTGCTGTGAGATGACCACGCCTCCTCATCCACATTATGACAGATTTTTATTTTTTTTTACTTAAAAAATGTCACAGTATACCAGAAGAATACTTTAAGTATACTTAAAAGTATACTTTTAAATACTTGAATTGCGCCAATTTAGTCCCAAGAAGTATACTTGTTAGTATACTGGTAGTACACTGAGAGCAGTGTACTTGGTAAATAAAAGTACACTTGGGGATATACTTTAGTATACTTAAGTATACTTAATGACATGTACTTAAGGAATACTTCTTTTTGGTAAGGGGTGTCTCATCACTCCGAGAAAATAATAATATGGGCAGAGGTGGAGCTGAGAGGATGGCTGTTAGCATGAGGCTGGATGATTGACACACACTGAACTCTAAGCTAACTGTACGAGGAGCTAACCGTTAATCGGTGCTAACGAAAGTAGGCTGGCTAAAGCTGAGACACACTGTTAGCTAGCCAAAAACCCCAGATGTGCTACTTTTACTACTGGCTGTCTGAGGCCCTCCTGAGAGCAAGAAAGGAGCTAGCCATGAGCCACCAGCACTAGCCATGTCAAGCCCGTGTGTCTGTCTGAAAAGGTACTCACAACCTTTTGCAGCCAGCCCCTAGTGGATGAGGGGTGAACTGCAATTTAAGGCACTTCCTCAGCTTTACTTTTTCCTTCAAGAGCTTCTGATTCTGAATCCTTTATTGTCACTGAAGGGAAACTGGTTTTGAAGCCAGAGCACAAACATACACAGGACAACAACAACAACAACAAATACATTGCAATAATCAACAGAAAAATCAAAACCCAATAGCACATGTCAAAAATAATACAATAAATAAATGAAATAAATAAATAGCAACTATGAGCGCAAAAAACAGAGGCGCCTTAATTGGTATTACCATTAAAGACCCACAACATAACTTTTCCAACTTAAAAATATGCTTTTCCGACTCTATTTTGATGGCACACCAACATTTATCATTTGCATTTTCGAGCCATCACTGCTCAGCAGCACCCCGAGGCTCAGAAACTAAACTATATGACTTTTGCATCTGCAACACGGCCGTGACGTTGTAGCAGACTATTGGTTGCGTACCGCGTCATGTACTAGCAAACAGATATGAACCATACATGAACACAGCAGGTGTTTTGAATTCACATCATGCCAGATTCGGCAAATAAATGCAAGGATACATTACCAGAGGGAGAGAGGAAAAGAAACAGAGGAAGGTAGAGAACAGTCAAGATAAGACTGTCTTTTACTAGCTGGAGTGAGCCCACAGTACGGGTAGAATGCAAGATGGATACCAGTTTGAGCCGTCAATAGGGGGCGCGTCACTGAGAAAACTGCTAAAAGTTGTGTTGTGGGTCTTTAAGGCGGTGAATAGCATTAGGGACCACTGACATCTCTTGGAATCTTTAACTTTTCACTTAAAACGCCTGAATAAAGCACACCTAAAGTCTATCTGAATCTACAGTTATGATTGCAGCCTGGAATGGTTTAGATCACTGAAATCTCAAGAATCTCAGTGTTTCAATGGTGTATAACGTGTAGGTACTTAGAATGTACACCAAACAAAATACATATTTATGAAAAATACATGGCTTCCCGTGGGCAGTACGCTAAAATAACAGGTTAAAGGTAGAGTCCGGAGTTCCCCTCTGAAAATAAACGCTAGACTTTGGGCCGCTACTCTTATGTAGTGGCGAGTTTGTTTGCAACTCCCTCTCCCCCTGTCTCCCCCCTGCATTTTCCCTTTGTTTTGGTGTATTCGTGATGTTTCTGGATGGAGATTTCTGTTTATATCGCCAGCCAATGACAGAGCTAAGGACATGATATTGTGTAAGAATAAGCTCATGACTGAAGCAGACGCCAGTCACTTGAATTCTGGGGGGAAAAGGAAAAAAAGAAAAAGAAAAGCAGACGCAGCGAAGAAAAGGAAATACTCTGTGGCAAGAGCTTTAGTGCATGTTGGAAAACCAGGGCTAATATTGGTTTGGCTTTCACCCACTTTTGAGCTCTGAAGGAGAGGCTTGGGGCTGAATAGGCTCAATGGAGGGGCTCTCAGTTTTAATAATGTTGTTAACAAAAAGAAACAACACCCACAACAGAACTTTTAGCAGGTTTCTAAAATCGATAACCATATCTTTGGTTTTTGACTTATTTAACTGAAGGAAAGAATTATAACTGTCTCGCCTCCTGCAAGACTGACGATGGCCATGTTGTCACCAAATTTTAAAATTGATCTGTTTTAGTCATCTTGTCTTTTGCTCATTTAAGACTATTAGGACTACAATTTACACGTCTAAACCACACAAAATTCTGCTAATCCCCTCTGTTTCAATTTGACTTGTATTTTCTTGACATCAGAACAGGACAGACATATTAAAGCATCTACAGGTCGCCCTTGTTGCCCCTCTGTAAGGTTACACCATTACAGTATGTTGCCAAATAAGCCCAGAAGGGACAAACCAAACTCTGACTGAGGGGCACATCTTTCCTGTTATTTAGAGCTATCAAATATATTTAATACGCCAGCAGACCATCCTAAAAAAATGAGTTAAATAAGCACAACTGCAACTAATGTGTCAGAAGCATATCACTTCTCATAAAATGTATTTGAGCACGTGTATCATGGTGAACACAGTGGACACAGGGAATGACTGATTTATCTGATGGAAAATAAAGAAAAAATGTGTAAGCTGACTTTCATCTATTATCCTGCTCCACTCACGCTCAGAGATTAGCTATAAAGCTGCTTCACCATCCTCAGTGCTCCAACAATTAGAAATATGAATTTACAACATGCTTTTGGTCATTAATTACTTAAGGCGAACGGTAGTCTTCTTGACATTATCAGAGTTCAGGCGGGCGAGTCAAAATTGATGCTTTTTAGAGTTTTAATTAGACGAGTTAATGATCTGTGATACAACATTGGGGATTATAGCCCCATGTTTTTGTTTTTTTTTGTTTGTTTTTTTTTAATCGAGTTAACCTTTACTGAAGCTCAGCTCTTAAGGCACTGTGACGTTTGTGGGTTTTTTAATTAAAAGAAAAAATAGTTATTGAAAAAACTGTGCAGTGTTTATTTTAAATGACAACTGGTTTCAGTTTTTCTCCATTCCCCCTCCAGAGAATGCCTCTACATGTTTACATGCAACTCATGTTGACGGTTTACAGTGCATCCATATGAGAGCGTGAGTGCACCTGGTAGATAATAAAGATAGCACTTGATGGCTCTGCCACCAGTCTGTGGCACTGGTGAGAGCTAAGGCTGTGCTAACATGCAATATCCCAGATGCAGCCTCCAGGCAGGGCCGACCTGCGTAGCATCAACACTGTTCAATAATTCATTTCACACAGGCATTAATACGTACAGTTCCAAGACCCACTAACGCTCACAGTAACGCTGCCATTATCTGCTCTGCACACATTCACGTGCAGACCACGGCGCAGGTGTGTCATCACAGCGGCCGTCACGGTTCAAACAGCTGGAGGAGAAATTGGTTGAAGAGGGCGACTTGCACAGGGAGAAGGTAACGTCTAGATTTGTTAATAAAGGGACGGGAAAACTGCAACCAATTTTCTGCTTATCTATATTACATAACCTATGAGAATTTTTTCTGTGACCCAGTTTGGACTGGGATAAATATGGATAGGAAAATAACTGATGCAGGACGGAGATAGATTTGGCTGACAGGTGATGCAGCTGACTGTTGATGCGGACATTAAGCCTTTAAAGATGCTTTATTTGTGCTGTGATACATGCGCTTCCATGCAGCTGAGAAACTGCAAGAAAAGTGCCTTCAGAAGTCTGAAACTGTGGATCAGTCTCCACAGAGAGGTATCAGATAAATCTGATGTGCTGTCAGATAAACTATTATTATTATAATCCACAATGGGAGAGTATTAAAACTGGAAGTGAAATCTTTTTTTTTTTCTCTACCTGAAACTAATTTCATATTCTTGAATAATATATCCAGCGCCATATATTGCTTTTTAACCCCTCTAAAACATTAGAGAAAAAACAAATTTGGGAGAAAATAAATGTTAATGGGATGAATTACACTGAACGGTGACTTTCAGACTGGCACAAGGTTTGTGTCCTTTACAAGGAAACTTTATTGTCAGCTAAATTTTTGTTGCAACTTCACCCCCCCCAACCATACTTGTAATATTAAAACATTTTCCCATCTACATCCAATTTCTACACCCACTGGTTTGGAATTCTACACTTGTGGTACTTTAAGCCCTGTTTCCACCCGCTTGTCTGGGCCATGTCGGGTGGGTTTTGGTACGGATATGTTGATTTTACACTGTGTCTCCACAGCAAACTATCCCCTTACCCTGGAGGCGGAGTATTAACTGGATAATGATGGACACTGCTACATGATCGCGTGACATCATCGCAGTGGAACGCCTTTTAACCAAGGCACCACACCAGACGGGACAGAAACAAAGCAGTCATCCCTGTTTTGTATTTATGCCAGGTCATGCGGGAAGTGATGTATTTTTTCAACCAATAAACGGATTGCAGTGTGTTTAGCTCCACCTTCACCTTTGGTCCGGATTGGTAAGATCAGTACCCCTACGGAAGGGTACCAAAAAGTAGGACGAGTTGGGTTGGATATAAGGGTACCCGTCCCAGCTTTTATCTCTGGAGACGCACGAGAACAAACGTGGACGGACCCAGCCCAACCCAATCCAGACCCACTGGTGGAAACAGGGCTTTAGTTGCCCATTTGGATTTGATTAAAGACACACATGCACAGTAGTAGTAACCGGGGTCAGCCGTGATGTCTTTGGAAGTCACACCAGGCAGGCCCGTGTGTAGTCATGGCTACCCGGTGGCAACAAAGCTCAAAAGTGTGGGAGCATTTTAGGAAAAAAAAAATCGGAAAAGTGTGCTATGCAATAACTGCACGATATAACTTGCCTTCCACACCAGCACAACTGCAACGCACAAGCACCTGAAAAGGAAGCACGTCGCTCATGGCAACGATGAAGCCAGATGGTCGTCTCACTAAGCTGCTAATATTAGCGTAAACAGAGAGCTAATTTACTACGGTACTCATGTGGTGCAAGACTGACTTGAGGTCAGAGGTGCTCGTGCAGAAAAGCGTGAACACGAGATCAGAGGTAAACACAACGGCGAGTTGTTTGGAAGATCGCCACACCGACTTTGTTCACAACTACCAGCATCTTTATTATGTTTCTCCCTGTTGCAGAGTGTTTCAACAGTGATGAGTTTGAATAGGAAATGTGGTGACACTGATATTTTTTAACATTATGTTTCAGTGCTAAAAAAGTAGCCTACACTCTTCTTTAATGGACGGCTTTGTTACAACTTGCGACGTGCCTATTTCATTAAAGTTTTAATGAACTATCACCTAATTTGTCTTTATTTTTAGTTTGCATATACATTAATCACTTCACAACAAAAACTAATTACGTTTATATAAAAGCATCTTCATCCTGGTGGGATGAGGTGTATGTTGTATATTCAATTAGCGCATGATCCGATTAGTTGACAAATGGAAAAAATAATCAATGATAAGTTGATTATCAAAATAATCGTTTGTAACAGCCCTACTGTCAGGTTTCATGCAAGGGCTGTATCACATGTTTAGTTTCAGTAAAATTGAAATAAAAGAATAAAAACCGAAACACCAGATCAAATAATCAATGAACTTAAGACAGAGAAGGAAGAATACTGCCTGGATGGAGAAACCCTGACTCAAATCACTGGTTAAACCAGTTAACAAAACTAAACCCAATACTTTTAGGTTATGTCATTACCATTTGAATCTGAAGGCTCCAAATAAAGGACAATAACTATAGAAATAAGGGTACCGTTAACAATATAAACGGCCGCTTTGCAATGCTAATGGTCTTTAAATGAATATTTCTTCTGCAGCATGCAACAAGCATTGCTGACATTTCTTCTAAACCACTCATAATCATTTTGTTGCTGGACAGATTTTTGGCAGAAAAAAGAACAACCAAGCAGATAATGTGAAGAGTCAGATATTTTCCTTCTGCACAGGTTTGCTTGGGCTGAATAAAATGGAAACTTCGAAAGTGCCTGGCATTCTGCATGGCACAGCAATACTCCCCGAGGTTACTGAATCAACTTTTTACTCATAAAAAGACATTTCAGCCCCTTGCAGTTTTAAAACTGGACCCACTAGTGTAACAATTTGATGGTTTTTTTTGTTTTTTTGTTCCCTTTCTCCATTAATTGGGAAGCCCTAATGGACGTGCTGAGTAGGATGGTGGGGTACTATTTATTGTCTTATTGACTGTCTGTGTCAGTAGCTGGATGACATCTGTTAAGGGCATTTGTTTCAAGGAGAGAGGGTCATTACAGTCACAAACACACACAAAGATATACACTGAAGTGTTTGAGGTAAGCAATAACAGGAGACTCGTGCTGTTGATGCTCCAAGATGGGATTGCCCACGGGAGAAGAGTGGTAGTACTCTCCACTCTGTATGAATAAAAACATAAATGGCTCATCCACTATGAATATACATACTGTTGTGACTGTATTTTCAATATCCTGATCATCCCTGCTAATATATATCAATGCATTATACATATATATAGACCATCAACTTGCAGATTTACTAGATTGCTATTTTCTCTCTTTATTCCTGCCTCCCTCATTCCTTCCCCCTCTGTCTCAGCAGTGTAAATTGGTCATGCATAATGGATGAACCGATATAGGTGGAAGCAGAACTCTTTGCATAGATACTAAAAGAGAGATGGGAAACGTGAAAAACATGCCATCTGTGAACACACCCCCATCGTATTTTGCAGATCATCCTCCCTTCCATGCATTTCTTGAATATCTCACTTATGTCTTTTATGGACAGTCGCATTAACAGCACCAGCCATCAGGCTCTTAACTGTCATCTGAATTTCAAAACTTTGTGTCAATGAAACAAAGGTAACTGGCTGATGGTTCAAGCAAGACATTTTTTGGTAGGCTTTAAAGAAATTCTACAAATTTATAATATACAGAGAGGGCAATGTGAAGTGCAGCTTCCAAACAAAGCAGCTCTCCAAAGTCTTTTATCTTCTCTCCAGTCTGTTAACTTATCTAGGTTTTGATTTCCAAACCAGCATCATGGAAATGAAGAAAGCCAGACTCTGATGTGATATGAAACATTTGAAAAATGAGGTGCCAGGAAAAATTACCCTGCGGGGTGATATCATTGCTCTGTGTTGTCAGATATGTAATGAGGAAAATGCTTGCTAACAGGTTTAAATTTATAACTTGAGCTGAGTGAAAATTTTTATTTATTTTTTAAAAATGTGAGTAGATGGCAGGGCGGAACTAAAAAAAGATAAAAAATAAAAATACCTGGGAGGTGCTCAAGCAGTTACAGGGACCCCAAACTGCTTCCAAACCACTTTTCCTTCGTATTTTAGAAACTTTAGCTACCCCATACAGTTAAAATTTTTAAGATCGGAGATGCAGAAACTGAAAATCCCAGTTTTAAGCTTTTCTTGCATATATATTTCGATTGGGGAAAGAAAGCTCCTGCTTCACAGGGGAGGCCCCAAACTGCTTCCAAACCACTTTCCCTTCTTATTCTAAACACAAGCTACCCCATACAGTTGGAATTTATATACAGCCCCAGAAAAAATAAAGAGTCATCAAATAGTTTTTGATGAAAAAAAAAAAAAAAAACATTATTTTTGTCATCAAAATAATGGTTATGCAATCAAGTACTCTCTCACTCTTGCACAATCCCCAAATACTCTGCCTGCTGGCTTGGTTGGGGGGTGCTATTCTTCCAGTTGTGCTCTGCTGAACGTACGCGGGGCCAGGGAGTAGCCTAATGGAAGCCTGTTGTATCCGTAGGCTGTTCCCTGGAAAGCAAAACGCAGGAATTTCCTGTGTTTTGGTGCCACTTAAACATGAAAAAAAGCATCCTTCAAGTCGATTGCTGAGAACCAGTCACTTGGTTGGATGAGTTCCAGCAGTCTCTTAACAGTTAGCATGTGGAATGTCTTGTGACTGATACACGTGTTCAGGGCACGCAGGTCCAGGATGGGTCTGTAGCCCCCCGTCTTTTTGGGAAACAAAAAGTGTGGGGAGTAAGGACCAAGTAAGAGTAGTAAGTCAAGTAAGAGAGAGGCTTTTCCTTTCGTCTCACTCAGGCGGCGAGCTTGCAGCAGAAGCTGAGCAGGTCTAGGAGGCGATTCTGTCTTAGGCGGAGTGCAGGTGGTAAGCGCTGGAGCGGTGACCTTCTCCTCCGTGGCATCGTCCTCAGATTCTGCTCTTCCTCCTCATAGTCGAAGGAGACAGGGTGAGAAGAGCTCCACGGCTGTTGAAGTAGACGGCTCACTGTTGGCGGCGGATTCTGGGCGTGTCTCGGCAGCTCGGGCAGGCCGGGTGCTAATCCAGTCCAGTGATGGCATGCTTCCTCCCGAGATGATGCAATTTCTTGGAGCGGCGACTCCTTCCTAGGAGATGGTGTGTCAGTGGGCACTCGCCGACGCTGAAGGAAAAGGAATGAGGGCAGCCGGTGGTGCACCTGCCTTTATAGGTAAACGCACTACTGGCCGGCTACGTACATGAAAATTTCAGTGGGCCATTGCTTGCACGCGATTGGAGGAGAGTTGTACACATACAGTCCAGTAGAGGGCGAAGCCTGTGTGAGATATAACCATTTACGTCTTCTATTGTGTTCAATGTGAATTTACTCTGACACATTACATATATCTTGATTTTGATACTTACACTATACTGTATTACCAAAAGTATTTGCTCACCTGCCTTTACTCACATGAGCTGAAAGGGACTAGAGGCAGGAATTAAACATCCATGTCCAGTTTTTTAATGCTAATGGGTGATGAAGCGTTAAAAACTAAAAAGAACGAGCCCACCCACGTGTCACTCCATTGCCTCTGACCAAATTTCCTGCGCTGTCCTGCGGATGTGACGTCAATTGACGCTGCATACACATCCGTGACAGTTTTGATACAGGAAGATGATGGTGGCGGTGAATTCAAACACTGCAAGGGATAAAAATCTAAAAATGTTTGTGAAGGCGTGCTTCTTGGATCCAGTTGTAATTCTTTGGAGGTACTCTTTGAATGATTAGATTAGATTAGATTAGATGAGCAGAAAGAACTCCAAGGCACTCTCCCTTACAAAAATTAAAAAGCCTTTATTTCTATGGCATAGTCATGATGCGTTTCAGCCCACTGGCCTTCATCAGAGAGTCAAACTGATTTATCAGGTTCAAAGTGTCTATATAGCAGTAAAGGATTCCTCTGCCGTCAGCAAACGATCCAGATCAACTGAAAAACCACTATGAACTATGAAGAAGCATCCGTTTGTGCGCGCTCCAGATTCAGCTTGTCTGGTGGCTGCAGTTATCCGCAGGTCCAGTCCCGGCACTGGCGAGTCTCATTTCTTAATCTTGCTTCTTGTCCCTTTAAGTGACATCCCATTCCTAATCGATAGGGTTCAATACATTGGTCCACCTTTGCAGCTATAACAGCATCAACTCTGCTGGGAAGGCTTTCCACAAGGTTTAGGAGAGTGTTTATGGGAATTTTTGACCATTCTTCCAGAAGTGTATTTGTGAGGTCAGGCACTGATGTTGGACAAGAAGACCTGGCTCTCAGATTCCACTCTAATTCATCCCAAAGATGGTCTATTGAGTTGAGGTCGGGACTCTGTGCAGTCCAGCTAAGTTCCTTCACATCAGACTCTGCCATCCATGTATTTATGGACCTGCTTTGTGCACTAGTGTACAGTCATATTGGAACAGGAAACCACTCCAAACTGTACATAGTTGAAAGCATGGATTTGTTCAAAATGTCTTGATATGCTGAAGCATTCAGAGTTCCTTTCACTGGAACTAAGGGGCAAAGCCCAGCTCCTGAAAAGCAACCCCACATCATAACCCCCTCTCCACCAAACTTTATACTTGACACAATGCAGTCAGACAAGCACCGTTGTCCTGGCAACCACCAAACCCAAACTCGTCCATCAGATTGCCAGATAGAGAAGCATGATTTATCATTCCAGACCACTTAGACCACCCCTTCTTTTTTTGCATTTACATGTAGGGATACAGTAGGGTGTCCCAATTCCTGTTAGGCATAAGGGGAAGGAGCGAGTGGTAGGGCTATATACCCCATCAAATTAAATTTTTTCAGAAGCGCATTTCAAAGAGAGAGGTCTGACAAATTTCCCAGAATCCTTTGCAGATCACTGACAAGTTGGGGGTAACCCGATTTGTAGAGATTGACTTTCAGCCCTTCCCCTTGTAGCTCTGTTTTAAGGGGCAAGGGGTAGCCATCAGAAAGAGAAACAGGATTGGGCCTGAGATTTTATTTTATTTTTTTAGATATACCCCAGTTATTATACAGTAGGTACGTCATTTCAGACAGGAGGCAGTTAAATAGGCCAAGAAAAGGTTAAATGTCACTCATTTTAAAACCATTTTAGAATAAATAATCTGCTGCATGACTAAATATAAATGCAGTACTTGTCATTGAAGTACTATTTAAATCCAATATAGGCCTACTCCATATAAAATATGTTTCAACAATAATAATTATAATAATAATGTGTTTTAATAATTTCATTAATTTGACATAGCAAAACGCAGATTATGCATTTCTTATTTCAATTTATTTAGGGGTAAACTAGCTGAATTGAATCCTGAATTCTCTCTGAAGCAATACATCCACCCTTCCCTTGTATTCTCTGTATCTCTGCTATATGTATCTGCTTTCTGACATTTTTTCGATTAAGAAGTGTGGACAAGCCACATTCCCTTGACAAACGAATGTGGTTTGAAGTCTGTTTGTCAAGGTGAGAGGCTGACTCCTGAGTAATAAGAGGCAGACGAAACTTCTCCACATGTTCCTGAGACTCAGCAATGAGTGACACTGTGTCATGTAGCACTGCAGACAGATCAGCCACGTCGCTCGATGCCGCTCGTGCAGCGGCAGATTGATGCATGCCATGCCTTAAGACAAGACAAAAAGGGATGAGATTTTGGATGTGCATGTCAGAGAGAAGGAAGGTTGCCTGGTGCATTTTTCTTGTGCATGTGTGCGCGCGCGTGTGTGTGCGTGCGGGTGTGGAATAAAGATTGTTATTTGAGCTAGAAACTGAGGGTGTGGCAGTATGTGTGCACATATGAGGGTGTGCTTTGCCATGTTTGTTTGGTGCCATTTGCATGCAGGTCATGATGACCCTCCTCTCTCATCTGGGGTTCTCATTAATTCAAAGACCTGCAAATGCACACACACACGCACACACACCAAGCTCTACCCAGGCCATCACATTCTAATCACTACACCCTGCCCCTTCAATCTCTTTTCTCCTCATCTATTTTTTTCCATGCTGCCGTGCGTCTAACTCCTCTCCCCCCCTTTGTCTCCCCACATATGCCTCCCTCTCCCTCTTTTCATCTCTCCCTCCTTCCTCTCTGCCCTCAGGTTCTTTCCACGTCTCTCGCCTATCTGTCTCTCGCGTTTTTAATTGGGATAAACACTCAGTACAGGTTACTGTAGACACCTTGTTGTGACACGCCACCATTATGTCGCCATTATTATAACACCTTCTCATGCCCCCGGTTTGCTGAGAAACCCCGTTGACCTTGTTATGGGTGTGTAATGTCACGGTGTAATGACGTTCCCTCATTAATACCTTGTTTGAGCTCAGGTTAAAATGACAAAGGTCTTGCTGGAATTATTTGAGAATTAACCCTGTTTTTTGCCTGTGGCCCCAGCCTCGGCTGTCGATGGTGATGCAGGCTGACAGAGTGCTGATGGGCGGCAGCAGAAGGGGTCAAAGTGAAGGGTTCATATCTCAAAGTTGAGATATTTGATCACTGTAATAATCCACCTGTCTGAGAACGCCCTTGAACAAGGCACCTCTACTCCGTCTTCGGTTATAGCCAGCAAAGAATACAGTAGAACAGAATTTATTGTCATTACAACCAAATTGTGGGTGCCCCACCCAGCTACTATGCACACCGGTAAAAACATAAAATGTTAAAATGGGGTATAGAGCACACATTAAATAGAATAAAAAGAGTTGTACAAAAAAGGAAAACATATTTCAACTTAAATTTAAAACATCTCTTCTGTGAAAACGAAGCTGTTAATATAAAAGTAAATAATCAGATGCCCCCCCCCCCCCCCCCCCCATTTTGCTGAATTACTGAGTTTATTAGCTCACTGGCTGCCATTCACGTGTTTCCACGTTAATTCAAATCCGAATGTTAACTGCCAATCACGTGTTTCCATGTTAATTAAGGGTTTTAATCGGGGGAGCTGTTTTAATCCCTGGAGGAGCTTGTCAGAGAGAACCAAAGGCTGATCATGATTTTTTCGGTAGTTTTGATCTAATCCAGCAGATGGCGGTGTCAGACAAGCTTATAAAAACCTACCAGGAAGTGATGCGCTTCCATGATGCTTCCTGTGTTGTTAGCGGTTGTTAGAGCTAACGGCTGTTAGCCCAAGAAGTGTGCTCGATTCCAACTGCTTCGAGGGGTAGAGAACATGGCGATCGGTCGTAATCAAAGCAGTTTAGGAGGTGGATGAAGAAGGAAAGTTTGTGGGAAAAGTGATCGGTGACAGACAGACTCGATCGATCGAAGACACGATGAAAATACAGCAGCGAAATGCGGCAGCTGAAAGTGAAAGTAAGTCTACAGCACGCGGTTGTTTCCCGCGGGGGAGGGGGGGTGCACTGCGTGCGCACCTAAGCGACGGTGGAAGGAGAATGAGGGATGGGGGAGGAGTAGAAAGACGTTTCTGCTCTATGTTTCTGTCAAATATTATGTTGTGAAACAAACTTGTTGTGACTTATTCAGCCAGTAAATAATTATTTTGCCTCCAAAACTCTTTTCTCAGTGTTGTATTTGTTGTTTCATAGAGGTAAACAGCTGATCAGATGATGAAGGTGTTACTAAAGTAAAAAAATATTGGCATCAAAGACACTTCCACTTGAAGCGGACGATCGCATTCAAACTAGTTTTCTCAGGTTTTTGATCAGAAACAGGCATTTTTCGCTGCAACAAACCCATGTTCTACTGCAGATTACTAAAGAAAGGAAAAAGCTGGAAACAAATGTTTTTTTTCTGATAAAAGAAGAGAGTCTAAGCTTTCCTTTGGTACATTCAGTGTTTGTATTGACATAGTACACAAAATTCTGTGGATCTCCCAAAATCAGTGAAAATGCTTAAAAATCCTGGCAAAATGGAGCGCTCTGCTCTGAAAAGGTCTGGCAGTCAATGAGTTAATCATCTTTATCTTTTTTTCCAGTAAGAATATTTTTCTCTCCCATGTCAAACTCATGTATTGGCAACATTTAATAGCTGGAACCAATAAATAAATAACTTATTATGTCAACAAGGTTGCTAGGTTCAATGAGTTTAGGGCATCTGTTGGTAGAAACAGAATATGATGCTAGTGGCAGAGCTAAACTTTTATACTTGGGATGCCCAGTGGGAGGGCAAGACTTTTAAGGTGAGACATATGAGTAAGTAAATTACTCTGTTCCTCTCTCTAGCAGATTTTCTCACATATACACTTGCAATAACTGGCCACATTTGAGAGACAAAACATCTTTGCAAGTGAAAAAAAAAGTCCATCAAATGCTAAGTAATGGCTCTACCAGCTGGTGCTTTGGGGGTAGAGCAGTGGTTCTCAAATTTTTTATAGTGTGTACTAGTGAACGACCGATATATCGGGCCGATATTTGCGTTTTTTCCCGATGTCGGTATCGGCTGAAATTGGGTCGATATTTTTTTCCCATCATGTTTTACAGACAGGCATCTGCCTCCGGCAGCTTTCTGCTGTAACTATGAGACACTTCCGTCGATGAGCAGCAAGTTTTTGTTTTGTTTTTTTACTGGTACCGGTATCGGCCTAAGTCGCGGGCAGTATCGATCCCTCGTCATGATTTAATGGCAGCCGCCACACGCAGCTTTCTGTTGACTTGACTGTCGCCGCTGTCCATGCAGCTCCTCCCCACTCCCCTTCACAGAGAGAAGCCTGGAGCATTATCTGCACTCCAAGGCAAGTTATTAATCTTTAAAAACGTATTGTAACTGTTTACTTCGTTGAAATATCGCCATGCGCTTTGGAAACACAAAGTTTGTGGTTCAGAATAGGAAACAGAAAAGCCGAGTGCTTCGTCTTTAAAACTAGCCAACTCATAATGTAATAGCTGGATTTAGTAGCAGGCTGCGTTTAGCTTCTAAACATTAGTCATAAACGGATGCAGAATAACCAACAATAATTCAGTTCTGTGGTGCTGCTGCTTGTTGGACTTTAGTAACCCGGTATGAGTTTGTCACGTAGAGATTCGCTGCAGACGCTCCGGGTTGTCACCTCGGTTAACGTGCTGCACTCCCCCCGCAGAGTGAGGGTGTGACATCGGCTTCAACAGAAAGGTCCGTTTAAAAACAAAACAAAAAAACTTTCTAAACATATCTTAATTGTTTACTTCGCTGAAATATCGCCATACAATTTGGAAACATAAAGTTTGTGGTTCAGAATATCAAACCAGCTTTGTAAACAGGCAGCAATAAGCCAAAAACAACTATTACATGAATGACAAGGACATTTAAATATGTTGGGTGACACAAAGGACATTTTATGATGACTGATTATCTATATAAAATGTGAACAGTCAACACATAAACGCTTTTTTCTTTTTTCCATGTACACCCCATCTGTATATGCACACATGTGTATGTGGGTGAATGTAAAAGATGATGATGCAGCAAGACTGATGATGATTTATGTGTTTTTGCTTATTTTCCTTTCAAGGAAATGGCTGAGCGCAAGTCAAGTGCATTGTGGCAGCAATGCCCTTGAATTAATATGTTAATTGAAGAAACAACAGCATATCGGCCACAAATATCGGCCACAAATACATCGGCCTCCAATATCGGCTATCGGCCCAGGCTGTTGAAAAAATATCGGTATCGGTATCGGCCCTAAAAAATCAATATCGGTCGTTCACTAGTGTGTACCACCTGAGAAAACATTGAGCTCTCGAAGTAACACCATTGTGACCAACTTAAACATACTGTACAGTAGCAAAGACTTACCCTAGTAGTTATGGACTGTTCACAGAAAGGTATTCATAAATCAATTACTCTTACTATGAGAATATGAGAAGACCATCTTCAAAAGTGGGACCAAAAACTTAAACCAGCCATCTTTTGTTTCAAATCTTTAGTGATGGTAGTATCTTTGTGCTAAATCTTTATTTTGTTTACATTAGATACATTTTCACTGCACTACACCTGCTGTTTTGTACTATCATGATTTTTTATTAATCTATTTATCTTTTACTCTGGCATGCGTTTTTGTTCCGAAGTTGGGGTGGAGAAAAAATCCCCATACATCATAAATGAGAAGGATTATTGTTTTTCTTCATCAAGAGAGCAGAGGTGCACTTCAGGTCTGCTGAAAAATCAGCAACCATAACTTTTCTTCTGACCTCTGATTTAAAAAATTCCAACTGTGAGGCTAAGCAAACGTCCCAAGATAGTATTTGTGCGCATCTCCAGTTCGCCCTCGTGAAGCAAAATCTTCTTTTCAAATTTAGCGTTTTCTCTCAAAGATATGCCCAAATTCGGATTTTTTGTATTCACCAGATCCTCCTCATTCATGATGTCTGTGATAGTGCCCAAGGCCAACACATCAAATCTTCATCATCCACTGTCCACATGGAGGATGAACACCATAACTGTGCTGAATATCCAGATTTGAAGTGCTGATGACATGTTTTTGAAATTTTTTTGCCATGTTTTATCAACCAAAATGTTCTTCATGATGATCTATGTAACAGAAACAAACACAGTTGCATAGATGAGTTATTAGAAAACATCACTGCTTTTCAGCACATCTGACCAGACTGTGGCGCTGTGAGCCGAAACCGGATGTGACGTCTGCCAGAGAGTCTTAGCAGCTTATTTAACATTGAAGTCAATCTTTTTAAGTTCCCTTTCCAGTTTTACAGACAAACAGTAACCACTCAGCCTTCAAATTGTATTGACAGTTAATGGTTAAAAGCTCTTAAGTACAGCGTTAGTTTATTTAGGTTTCCTACAGATTTAGAATTTTATTTTGAAGAGGATAAAGAAGCAGGTCGGAGTCAGACTCACCGGGAAACAGTAGGAGCCCATCTGCTCGTCTCTCCTGTCTACAGCATCTGTTTACTGGAGCTGCAGCCACCAACGTGTTGAGATTTCGATCTGACGCTGGGAGAGAGATTGTAGGCAGCTGGCTACAGTTCTACTTCGGTTCTAGCTTGTAAAATGTGATTTCCCCAAATTCCTCAGCATTATCACACTTTTCTGATCTGGCTTATGATCCCACCACACAAACCAGTTCCAATCTAGCTGTTCTGGAGTCATCTTTCATGTTTTCCATGGCTTAGATTTTAAATGTAACTCAACGGGCGGACCGCAACTCTGTACAGTTGCTGATGACACAACATGACGGCTCGTTTCACGACTGAAAAGCTATTAGCCTTTAGCCTAAACATCAGATATTTACGTAAATACATGTCTGATTAACTTCTAACTTCACAGAACTACTTATTTTGTCTTGGTTTGTTGTTGTATGGCAAAGTTACATCAAGTTAATGTCGTGTCATCAACACTTTAAGCATATTTCGCCAAGAGAAAGCATATCAGAAAGGGAGCTCCTGCATGACAGGGGTGACTCCGTGTCCTTCTTATTTTGGACAGAAGCTACCACTTACATTTGAACTGTGTGTTAGATTTAAGTCCTGTTTGGCCCGGTGATACTTGGTGTCATATAGCACTATGCTGCGTGCAGCTCCATGGCTGTCGTGGCTGCTATGAAGTTCTTGCCCTACTTTCCTCTGTGTACCACTACAAGGAGTTTGCAGACAAATGGTGGTACACATGCAACAGTTTGAGAATGGTGGGGGTAGAGTATGTAGTGCTTGATGGGGGGGGGGGGGGGGTTCTGTCCGGATCAATGGTTTCTCTCCTTAGCAGCTCTGACTTGCTGTCTGCTGGTGGCTACAGCAGATTGACTACAATGCTAGCAAGGTCACATGGACATTTTTGTCATGATTAAACCATTCGATTCTTGAAAAGGGATTAGATCCGTATTCTACGCACCATGTGACCATTCTCCCGGCAAAAATTCAAGAAAGCTGTCAGGACAAAACAGTTAGAGTAGGTTGGCTCCATGATTGCTAAATCTGGAGCAGTTAGCCGCAAAGAGTGGGTTACCCACCACTGTTAACTTTTCAAGGTTTCAATGGGATTTATGCACAAGTCCACTACTTCCTGAATTTAAGCCAGCTCTTTTGTCTCCTGTCTTTCATTATTGGATGATTTGATTAATCCAGGTGTGCCTGACCTCAGTAACCACGAGCACAATGGCCAGACACACCTAGATTAATCAATTTGTCCAGAAATGAAAGACAGGAGACAAAGAAGCTGGCTTAAGTTCAGGAAGTCATGGACTTGTGCATTAAGGCCATATCCTGCCTGAGATGAAGAATTACTGGTACTGAATGAACCAACCTGTAATTAGCTATACTTACATGGACAAATAATTCATCTACCCGATTGAAATCTTTCCAATCAGAGATTCCAGCTGACATGTTTACATGGTTGGTGGAAAAAGTGATCTCATCGGTTACTTGATGGACAGATTAATGCGTAATGCTTTTGACATGTGCAATGCCTCCTAGTTCAGAAGAAGAGGGATTTTCTTTTTTTAAATTTATAATCTTTTGACCATCGAAATGCTCAATAATCCTTGACACGTTCAGTTTCTAACAAAAATGTTGCACCTGCCACAGTCCCATTTTGTTTTGCTTCCGCCTGCTTCATCACTTGTTTTTTTCCCCTCCCCCCTTTCCCCCTCCCTCCTCCCCCTCCCCCCCCCCCCTCCCCCTCTCTCCTTTTCCCCCTCTCCTCGCTCTCTTTCCCTCTCTTGTCCCTCCCTTTTTTGTTCCCTTTTCTCTCCCCCCTTTTTCTTTCTCCCTTCCTCTCCCCCCCCCCTCCCCCTTCCTCCCTTCTTTTGCTCCTCTTCCTCCTCTTTTTCTTTTCCTTTTCTCTTCTCTTCCTTTTCCTCTCTCTCCCCCTCTCCCTTCTCCTTTTCCCCTCTCTTTCTTTTCCCCTCCCCCCCTCCCCCCCTCCCCTCCCTGCCCCCCTCGTTTTCCTTCCCCCTTCCCTTAGTCCTCTTCGTTCCCTCTCGCTTTTTTTTCCCTCCCTCCCTTTTTTCTCTTTCCTTTCTCCCTTTCCTCCTCTCCCCTCCTCTCCCCCCCTTCTTTTTTCCCTTTTTTTCCTCCCTTTTCTCCTCCCCCCTCTCTTTCTTTTCTTTTCTCTTTTGCTTCTTTTCCCCCTCCTCTCCCTCTTCTCTCCCTGCCTGCCCTCTGTCCCTTTCCTCTCTCTCTCCTTCTCTCTCCTCCTCCCCCCCCTCCTCCTCTCTCCCCCTCTCTCTCCCTCCTCCTCCTCCCCTTTCTTTTCCCCTCTTCCCTTTGCCTCTCTCCTCGCCCCTTTGCTTCTGTTTTCCCTTCTCTTCTTCTCCTCCCCCTTTCCCTCTTCCCCCTCCTCTCCTTTTCCTTTCTTCCCTCCGCCTCTTCCTTCCTCCTCTTCTCTTGAGGATTTCTCTGCCCTCTTTGTCCTTCCCGAGCTTTCCCCTCCCCTCTCCCCTCTCTTTCCTCCCTTTGCCTGTATTTTCTTCTCTCCCCTTCCCCCTCCTGGTCCCTTCTCTCTTTTTTCCTCCCCCCTTTCCCCCCTGATGGCTCCCTTTCTCTTTCCTTCCTCTCTCCCTCCTTCCCTTCCTTTCCTCTTCTTCCCCTCCTCTTCCTCTCTTTCCCTCCTTCTTCCCTCTCTTTTTTTCCCTAATCCCCTCTCCCCCCTTCCTCCCCCCCTTAGGCCGCGGTCTTCCTTATGCCTTTCTCCTTCTCCCCCTCCCCCCCCTCCCTCCCCCTCCCTTCCTCTCCCTCCTGGACTCCTTTTTCCCCTTCCTCCTCCCCTCTCCTTTTCCTCCCTTTTTTTTCTTCCTTTTCTTCTTTTCTTCTCTTCTCTCTCTTTCTTTTTCCTCCCTCTTCCCCCCTCTTTTCTTCCTCCCCCGTTCCCTCCCCCCTTCTCCCCTCTGTGAGGTGCTTTTTTTTCCCTCTTTACTTTCCTTCCCTCCCCTCCTCCCCTTCCCCCCTCCCTCTCCTCTCCTCCTTTTCTTCCCCCCTCTCTCCCTTCCTCCAGCCCTTCTCCTCCCTCTTCCTCTCTCTTCCTTTCTTCCCCCCCCCCCTCCTCCTTTCCTCCCTCCTCTCCCCCCTCCCCCTTCCCTTCTCCCCTCCCCCCCCCCCCCCCCTCCCCTTTCCCCTTTTCTTTTTTTTTTTCCTTCTTCTCCTTTCCTTTCTCCTTTTTTCCTTCTTTTTTTTTTTTTCCCTTTTTTTCTTTTTCTTTTTTTTTTTTTTTTTCCTTTCGTGACAGGGTTTTGTGCTCAAATGTTTCAGAAAACAACCATGAAACTGTGCAAAGTTGTCGGACCCCTGCATTGAGGATGCAGATTGTTCAAGTCTAGTTCATTTGAGAAAATCCATGACACCGTGCCCATTCTTGCATGGCTAACTCCACTGTGGGAGCTGCCAGTAGTACTGACATTGGGGCTGGAGTCTGTGTTGGCCTGAAATGTGTCCTTTGTTTATATATGTGTATATATATATATATATATATATATAAGTTTTCAATATTTCCCTTTCTCTTCATTCTTATATCTTCCTATATAATATAAGACTGCTTAAAGGTTATTTCTCCAAATTTTCATGCTGTAGTTTACCTTAAAATCAACTAGCCACCTTGCTTACCTCTTGATTATACTGGATCATGAAGATCTGCCTTTGTCATCTTGGTAACTTGGATACCAAGGTAAGCATCTTCATAGTTTCTTCTGGGATAACTGAGTTGATGTGTAGTCTCTATGGACATTCACCAAAACTAAACATGACTTGGTTTCCTGGCATTTCATTGAAACAAATCTACTGCTAGCAATAAATAGATCAGGAGTGCTACATAGCTTTATGCTAACATTAAATGACAAAAATCCATAGAACTGAATCCTTCCCCAGGCCCAATCCTTCGTCGGGTCAAGTCCATCTGCATTGTTTTTGCATTTCCACAGGCATAAACTGGGATGGTACTCTTATATTTGACCCATCCTACTTTTTTGGGACCCTTCTTTTGGGGGACCAATGTTACCGATCCAACCCAAACAGGCAAAGTTTGGCACGCTATAATCCACTGGTTGGTGGAAAGAGTCATCACTTCCTCTGCAACTCTGCACCAAGAGCAAAGCTGCAACGGTGCCATGATTACATGTACTGTTGATTTTTTTTTTTTTTTTTTGTAATTTAAAGCCACATGCCAAGAAGAAATAATACAAATTGTTGGATGTCTGCTGTTCTCGCCCTTTGTTTCTGTGTTGCATTATTCTTCGTTACAATTTAAAGCTTTGGGATCACACTGTTACGTAGCTGATACAGCGATACGACTTATACGCCAACTACTGGGTAAAGGTACGTATGGCTGTAGAAGCACTGCAGAGATCAGGATTTACCGTACTGTCATCCACCCAACGTCCCTTCCTGACCTGAACCCACCGGTGGAGACAGGACTGTTGTTCTCCTCCTTCATATAGTTAATCAGTCAATCACATGGCAGCAACTCAATGGATTTACACATGGAGACATGGTCAAAACAACTTTCTGCAGTTCAAAGCAAGCATCAGAATGGGGGAGCTAGGGGACTTAAGTGACTTTGAATGTCACATGGCTTCTCAAGCTCAGGATGGGGGATTGCATCAAAGTCAAGATTTGATGCAATCCATCGGTTCCCTTCGCTAGGCTATTATTTTCCATGCATTGGCTTGTATTAATGCTGATTGGATCACAATGAATTGGCTCTAACATGATTTGTTTGTAAAGTGCCCTGAGATGACGAGAACTAGCACTACAAATATTGAATTGATCTCAGACAGGCTGATCTCATTTCAGAAACTGCTGACCTTCTGGGCTTTCCACACAACCATCTTGAGGGTTTACATAGAAAAAACACTGAAAAAAATCAAATATCCAGGGAGTCTCAGTTGTCTGGAGGAACACTGTTGCTACCAGAGGTCAGAGGAGAATAGACTCATTCAAAATGATAGAAAGGCAACAGCAACTCCAATAACCACTTGTTACAAACAACGTCTAACTACCAAAAGCTCACAGACCTGGATGATAAAAAATGTCACTTGTTCAACATCTGATATGTTGTTTATGCTCTAATGGGAATAAAACATGGGTTGATGACATTTGTAAATGATAGATTTCTCTTTTTAGTTAGATTTTATGCAGCACCCCAACTTTTTTGTTATTAGGATTACATTTGTTACTAGTTATAACAGTATCATTGCTGGGCTTCAAAAAAACTTTGCCATCAGATAACACTGGTTCTTCTACTAGGATGTCTTGGATGTGTGATATTTAAAGATCATTTTAAGAGAATACTGAGAATGGACGACCGGCAGCAAATGGGATCCATCATTTCCAGATAATATATTACTTTTGTGCTTGGTAAGTCAAAATGTACACTGTGGTGAATGTCAGCTGCAGGGATTTGTCAAGGTGCCCCAGTCACTGTATTAGACATTTATTCTGTAACACAACAAGTATAATGATACCACATTACGTGCTGTATGACAGCATGATTCCTGCCACAGTGCCTGTATATCTTCTCTGCTTCTATTTGTTTTGCTTTTACTGTCTTTTACTGTCACGACTGTGTTGAACTTATACATTCAGTTCAGCTCCCCAATGAGTGACCAGCTGAAACAGGCCAGCTTTATTGCCTCAATCTGTCATGTTTTCACTGCATGAAACCCTTTCGTGTATACAGGGCTTCAAACGCTTCTGAAAGCATGCATTGACTACGGTCCTGCTGAAATGACCCCTGCGAATTTATAAGCCTATAATGAGCTCCTATGGAAACTCTCCGCCTGTGAAATGAGGCAGAATTATAAAGGATTAACCACAAAGTAACCCAATTCAGATCTATTGTCATAATGTCTGTCTCCTCTGTTCCTTTGTCCTGCTTTAATTTCCTCTCCTCCTCATTCCCTGTCTCTCTCATCCTGTGATGACAAATTCATAAACCTGTCATCTTCTCCCTTCCTCATCTTCCATCCCATTCACATCATTTCACTGCTCCTCTCTCCACTCCCTTCTATTCTGTGGCACTCATAATGTCTTTGATAAAGACTGTCAGATTAATTAATGTGATTAAGTGTGCGTCCCTCACTGATAACAGACCTTCAAAATTCAACTTAAGGACATTAGTGTGGCAGACTAAAAGGTTGGATAGCTGATTGACTAACTTGAAGAGGGCATGCAATCATTGGCTAGATTTTTTTCCTTTTAGAGGTGCGTCCGGTGCTATTTGATCTGATTTTGATCCAGAGTGTGGAGATTTTAGACACAAATAAAGCAGAAATTATTCATGAAATAGCAGGAATCAAGAGTAAAGCTGTTATTGAAACTGTATATGTATGATTCTTTAAAGACATTTCCTTTTCTAAAATAATTCATGTTTGATGTGATATTAAAAACTGATGCATCTGTCACTGATTTTCACATAAACCCTGGAGTTTATTAATTAAAAAAGGGATTCCATGGAAAAACAGTACAGCTGGTCCTGACAATGGGGCATTTGACATGCATTTAAAATGAATGGAACTGACTGAAACCCACTGGAACTTCAACCAAGACCTCTTTATATCCACAATTATAGGACTAAAGATAGATATGATGACCTGAAAAAGGAAAATGATTGTCAAGTGTTGTATATGTGTACAGTACATATGGATGTATATTTTGTAGATGTTTAGAAAAAGATACTGAATTTTAGTAGACAGCAGGCCAGATGAACAGAACAGTGGGTTTAACCACTAATGAGCAACAGTATGATAATGGACACCATGTCTTCCTTATTGTGTCCGCTGGTATATTAACATGCAGGCAGATTTGTCCCACCGAAAGAAAATTCAAGCTCTACTTGTCATGAGAGCAGTAAAGGTTAAAAATGACTCTGATGTCATTATAAAAAAGAAGGTATTTTTGTCATAACGTTTCTATTACACATGTCCTAAATAGATCCAAACAGAAAAAAACACTTTCAATATGGTATTTGTTTTTACTTGTAGCCATCGCAACCTACAAAATGGCATCCATGAAGGTGAGAATTGTGGTTGTGAAAAATAAATAGTTTAACACAAGCAATGTTTTTTTCTTATTCCAAAGAATTGATGTTTTTGTCTAAACCTAAACAGGTAGTGCAAAAAAAAAAAATGCTTAAGTAAAGGGTTGTTTATTCTTCCTTTACATACATAAATAGCTTGAAACCTACAGGTTGTCCATCAGACATTATTCCAGGCAGGTTGCTAAAAGAGGTTTTTGGTTCTGTTGGTCTTTCCTACTTTTCTTTCTCAATGTTTGTCTATCTATTTATTTTATACTATACAAACATTGAATGATATTATATGGAAAGTACTGGGACTAAACAGAGATAAGGTATGTGTATTTCTATTGTCTAACCCTCTTCACAGACTCTTCAGCCTTCAAATGTGGTTGTTGTCTCAGTTGTAGCAGTGAAATAAAATGTCACTAGAGATGATGCTTGTTAGTTGTTTTTTGTGTTATGCTTCAGCAGTTTCATGAAATGCATGAGACTGTTAGGAGGTACTGAATGCTGAAAACAAGCTTAAATATAAATTCATTATTTTATTTGCAGGGTATAGCTTCAGAGTTGGATGTTTAGTTGTTTGAATTTATTCTATGTGTAATCAGACCGTTGACCTTACCTTTGGTGGTTCTGGTTTTATTTGTCCATGAGGAAGGGAAAATTCTACAAGAAACAGGAAAGATTGTTCCTCCTACCGGCTGTGTTGCACACAAACAGGGTCAGATGTAAAAGATCATCCATGGTCATTCCTTTACTTCTTTTAGTCCCTCTTGGGAAACCAATCTACAGTGCCTTGGGCTAAATAAGGCTTCCTTCGAGTGCATTTAAATAACCACACGATGGTGTCAGCCTAAGGTATTAGTGTTAGTCCCTGCTTTGCAGATTTAGTGATACGCCCTGGAGCAACTGGGCGCATTGTGAGAAGGGTAAGAATTTGCTGTGGGCCTTCTCTTGGGCGTCTGTGCAGATATCCTGAAGTTGGGAATGTGATTGTGGACAGGTTATAAATCCAGCCAGTGTAGAGTCTGCACATGACAGGTGAGCATGCGGGCAGAAAGCAGAGAGAATGGCAAACTGGCCCTTCACTGCAGACCTGCTTTTCAGTGGAGAGTTGGTATTTTGTGAGTGAATAGCAACAAATGTCACACGCAAACATAAAATACAGCAGTAGAGATAGTCAGCTTTACAGCTTGTTTACATAGTAAAGCTTCTTTTTGATAAGGAGTCAAAAATGTGCAAAAAAAAAAAGATAAAGTTAGGAAAAGTGTGCATTGCCACCACTAAACTTCTGACAGTATGAAAGATTTATGATAGCGATTTATGATTATTTTTTAATTCATAAAAACTGGCAAAGACACAAGGAGAACTAGAGGTCTGAATGCATCAGATGCCATCAGCTGAGAGGATACAGGTCAGCTGAACAGAACTGGATTAACCCTACAACTCGTACTGCCGTCAGTTTGATGGTTTTGAAAGTTTGTCATGTCATAACTCTGGCTTATTAAAACTGTCGTCCTCATGGCAGCTTGACTTTTTCTTAACCTTTGTCTTGTTTATTCCTGTCTCCATTTTTTAAAGAATAACAAATTAAAAAAAAAAAGATTGAAGCATTTCTCTAACTACCAGAGCCACTATTTTGACGGCTCTACAGTATTATTTACATTATATTTTTCCCACATGTGAGCGTAATGTGCAAGTGTTGCCTAGCAACCGACACTTCAGAAGCTGACTGTATGAGGAGGAGACCACCAGCACCATACAAATGGCTTCTAAAAGTAGACTTTTTGTTCAAGAGGCATTGGAAATACTTTTAAATCTGGACGAGTGATTCTGGGGGTGAGGGGGAGTCCGATGACTCTTAGTCAGCTGTCAGTTCTACTGACAGTGAGTTAGAAAGTGATGAGGTGTCCCGTCATCGGGAGGTGACACATTATTCCAAGGTATAGCGTAAGGATTTTACAATTTCGGGGTATAACAAACAGATTAGTAAACTAATAATCGATTTACTATTTATATCAGCAATCCCCACACTCCCAGGTTCAGGGACAGACGAGCCAGGTGCCCAGTTCACTGCTATGAATGCAGGAATTCAGCTCACGGACTGGAGAGGAACTTCAAAACACGGTACTGATAATGGCCTAAGAAATTAACTTTTATAGTTAGTTCCCCTCCACTGTTCAGAGAGGTGAGCGAGGACAAGGCAGACTTCTCCACCAGTCGACCAGTCTAATTACAAACCAAACTCTCCACTGAGAGAGCCTCTGCTCTGTAGTATCTATGGTCGGTTAGTCCTCGGGGCCCCCTACTGGCTGGAGGACTGATGCATTTGCATGTATTCCTGCCAAGCGGAGCTTCTGATCTGACACAGTTTTTTTCTTCACAGTGGACCCCACATGGGCGAGGGCCCCTGGGCCTGGAAAGTGTGGGGGGGCAGATCAGTGTCATTAAAAAACTGTCCCCTCCGTCCCCAGTGCAATCTGCGCCCTTTCAGCCACGAAGGGGTAGGTCACGTAAACTGACGGAGCAGGGTCAGCAAATGGTGACATACTGAGAAAAGATCGCCAACTTTCTGCAGAGTCAATCACTACAGACCTCCAAACTTCATGTGGCCTTCAGATCAGTTCAAGAACGGTACACAGAGAGCTTCATGGAGTGTGTTTCCATGATCGAGCAGCTACATCCAAGCCAGACATCACCAAGTGCAGTGCAAAGTGTCAGATCCAGTGGTATAAAGCATGCAGCCACTAGATTCTAGAGCAGTGAAGGCATTCTCTGAAAAAACAAATTGCGCTTCTCCATCTGTCAATCTGATGGATGAGTCTGGATTTGGCGGTCTCCAGGTACTTGTCTGACTGCATTGTGCCAAGTGTAAAGGCTGGTGGAGGGGAGATTATGGTGTGGGGTTGTTTTTCAGGAGGTGGGCTTCGCCCTTTAGTTCCAGTGAAAGGAACTGAATGCTTCAGCACACCAAGACATTTTGGACAATCCCATGCTCCAAACTTTGTGGGAACAGTTTGGAGCTGGCCCCTTCCTCATCCAATATGACTGCACCAGTGCACAAAGCAGGTCCATAAAGACATGGATGGCAGAGTCTGGTGTGGAGGAACTTGACTGGCCTGCACAGAAGCCTGACCTCAATCCTATAGAACACTTTTGGGATAAAATAGAGCGGAGACTGAGAGCCAGGCCTTCTCGTTCAACATCAGTGTGTGACCCCACAAATGTGCGTCGGGAATAATGGTCAAAAATTCCCATAAACACACTTCTTAACCTTGTGTACAGCCTTCCCAGAAGAGTTGAAGCTGTTCTAGTTGCAAAGGTGGACCAACATCATACTGAACCCTATGGATTAGGATTGGGATGTCTCTTATTCTCATGTGAGTCAAGGCAGGTGAGTGAATACTTTTGGCAATATGGTGTATTTCAGGCTGAGCCCGACCACCTTCCAAAGGTGACATTTGTATCCAGGATCTTGTTGTTTTGGTCAGTACCCAAATCTTGTTTGGACTGGAAAGACCGGTAAATCAAAAGTTTTCTCTTTTGGCTCAACGAAAGAGCAATCTGTCCGTCCATCTCTCACTCCATCCAGCCATATCTTATGAAAACAACATCCTAGGATACTTAAACCTCCCGTGCTCAACCTCTGCATGGAATGACTTCACCGTTTTCCAGTGAGAATCGGGGTGTGAGAGGGCGGTACATGTGTTTAAACTTTCAAGCTGTCAGTAACTGCTCTCTGCCGTGCAGGGTGAGAATACCAGCCTTTCTTCATTTTTACTTTGGCTTGCTGTATGCTGATGAGTATCAACTTTTTCTGCATTTTGCTTTATTTGGATCAGCACGAGATTTGTTTGTTGTGTGCTACTCAGTGCAAATAAAAGGTAGGTCATGATGGAGCTGGTTTGATGGGTGAGTGGTGATAAGGGTCCTCAAAATCTGATAAAAAAAAAAAAAAATGACTGTACTGTTTCTGATGACATAGATGGCAACAGTGGAAATATTAACATGTTGTCAGCCAGACGTATTAAATATACATCAGTGCCTATCATTAGAACCAAACTGAGAGTATATCATGGTTTATATTTAATGAATGCCAGATTTCAACCCACCTGACAGCAAATCAATATTCACTCAACTGTAACATGAACAGTGTTCAGTCTATCAAGAAAATGTTGATGATTTCATCAAATCTAATCTCAACTGAAGTGGATTTAATGACACTTCAACATTTTGTCCTTTAATAGGTTCATTCTGTGTGGTTTCAACCTTAAACAGAAAAAGAACAAAAGTAAAAATCAACCATTTTGACTCAGAGTCAATGTGGAGCAGCTGGTGGTGCTCTGGTTCCGAGCTGAGGGAATACATAATATATTCCTCCAACAGCCATTCAGATGAAGCAGAAATAAACTTTAATGTGTTTTTATGGTTGAATCTCGATTTGCTGTCAAGTCCTCTTTCAAACTGCTGACACTGCGTCTAAAGAAAACACCAATCAGAGAGTTGATTAGTCTGTTGGCATTTAACAAAGTATTCAATCTATAATTTTAATTTCACCTCCTTTTCCTTCTAATGCACATTATAAATGTACATCTTTAGCCAATTCCAGCCTGCGTTCCACTCTTGCCTTATTTGCAGGACTATTATGATATCCTTCACTTGTAATGCCAGGTAGGTGTTTTGGGGGTATGGGGGTGTATCTTTATATCATTGTATGGACCAAAAACTGACAGAACACTGACATTGTAAGGACCTGTGTAGTTGTGGGGACACTCTGGCTGGTCCTCCCTAAGAAAAAGCCCTTTCTGTGGGTCAAGATTTTGTTTTACGGCTTTGGTTACTGTTAGGTTTTGGTTAGGCTAGGGCATGGGTTAAGTTTAGGCAATCAGTTGTAGTGGTTAGGGTTAGGTTTAGGGGCTAGGGAATGCATTATGTCAATGAGTGTTCTTAAAAAGATAGAAGAACATGACTATTTGTGTGTGTGTGTGTGTGTGTATGTGTGTCTGTGGTGGTTGTGGTGGTGGTGGTGGGGGGGGTTGGAAAGAAAAACTCTGAGGATGTGTCAGAAATTTCAATTGGTGCACCCTAAAGCTGGATTTCTACTCGCGTGTCGTCTGCGTAACTGCCATAGCCTCTGCATAGGCTCCGCATAGGCTCTGCGTAGGTCCGTGGAGGCCTGATGTGAACCTCTTCAGACCCGACGTGAGTCCCAGCTACGCTAACGCAGAGACGAGGAAGAACTCACTGGTGATTGGTCAGTGTGACTACGTGCCTCCGGATGCTTGGGTTTTGTCGCTGAATGAATGCATGCTGGCTGCTCCTGTTGCTCTAAAAGAGGAAATACATGCCAGAGCTGAAGCGAACCATTAGAGTTAAAAAAGAAAACAAAACAACACTCTGCTCTGTGGAGTTTCCTGGTCACCTGTTGTCACCTGCAGATCTGGAAAAGAAACTGCAGCATGATGCCGTAACCCTACGCTTGAGTAAAAGCACACACTGCCTCTGCATCAGGTATGCAGACCTGACTGGATGAAGACACCGCGCAGCTTAATCAGGTTTAAGTTTGGTCCAAAGACTGTAGAAAATATGGACGTAGTATCCGGTCACTTCTGAATAAGGGAAAGTAAAGCCAGTTGGGGGTGCTCCACCGTTACCATCTTGCTGTGTCAAGTGTGTCGTCACTCCTGGAAAATACTATAATTGGCAAGCACAGCCGCAGGGCAAATAATTGACAGCCAACGTACTCTGGGCTAAATGCAAAGCAAGCTAACTCGAAACTAACACGAAATAACAGAGATTAGCCTTCTGAGTGGTGGGATAAAGGTCAGACATGTTTGGACTTGCTGTTAGCTGCTAAAAACCACCAATTTGCCACTCTGAGGCAGACTGAGACCTTACTGAGAGCAAACAAGAAGCTGTCAGCCACCGGCTGGACATCCAGTCTGCCACATGCCAGTCAAAAGGATACGCCCCTAATTATGTGTAATTTCATGATTAAATAACATCTACATGGATGAGTTATAAAAAAGTCTATGGGGATTTGCTGTGTTTTGGAGCCAACCCCTAGTGGATCAAAGAAGAATTACAATTTTTGTGCAACGTGGAAGTGGTCTCACTGTTCTCCAGAGCAGTTTTCCCCTTTGTTTGGCCAAGCGCCAATTATTACAAAGAAAGCTTGGCTGTGTTTAACTTGCTGTGCAGTATCTTTGTTTTGTTTATTAATTTCACTTTCACTTATACAGGTAAATCTCACTGAGACACCAGGTCTCATTTTCAAGAACGACCCGTTTTAAATAAACCGACCAAACTACAACATATGATATTAAAAAAAACAAAAAATACTGTAGTTATTACCAGTCATGTAACTAAGGAACTGAAAAAAAAAAGTGGAAGCGTCTCACTGCAGGGTCTCTATTTTTGAAGGAGCATGCTTCCAGAAAACATCAAGCTCTCAGCAAAAAGATAGAAAATCAGACACGGAAGCAGGTAAATTTTAAAATAAAAGCCCCCTGCAGATTTGCGATCTTGAACTATGTACAGTAAACATCACGTCATTACCGGTGTCACCAGGTTAGAAATCAGTCAGTCAGGTCTCAGTTGGTGTTTTTCATCATGGACCGTCATTTTTATGGAGTGACCTGCAATTTTTGTCATCCGTAATTTATTTATCATTGTTTTGTTTTTTTTGTTTTTTACAGTTGAGTGGAATGAGTCTTGAGTGGAATGCTTTTCATAGGAAAAATACTTCATTACATAAATAAATAAATAATTAGAGAGGTACATTTGTCTTGGGCTTTTTCTCTTTTGCTGATCTGATTCGTGACTCAAACCATAAACTGAACTAAACTGTGAGTTCATTGATCCGTTGCACCACCCACAACATGCCAGGAACACAAAATTTGCTGATAAACTGGCACCAAAAACTAAAACATGACACTTTGAGTGAACACAGAGCCATTTAAAACATAAACGTGCCATGACCTGTGAACATTGTCGTTTTTGCATTTATTGTTCAGGTGTTTATAAGTAATACAGTGGAAATGAGAGGAGATGTGGATATGTCGATTTTGGTTTGCACTCCTTGCGCTCCTAAAAATTTAAGTTAGGGACCCCTGTGCTCCTGGTAAAATAAAAAAAAAGCTAGTCTGGAGCCCTGCAGACATACATGCCAACTCTCCCGAATCACGCAGGAGACTCCCGATTTTTAACGTCATCTGCCGCTGTGCTCCCAATCACTAATTTATCCCGCTAATATCATGATTTTACAGTGAAGGAAACAAATAAGCTTCTGTAGGATATTTGTCACAGTATCTAGCAACTCTTACGCGTTCAGTCTTTGGCCAGAACACGAGTAGAAGAAGACAAAGCAGAGAAAGAGGAAGTCGTCACTCAGATGCACACACTCAGAATCTGTATGTGTGATCTTGGTGTGACTGAAAGCAAATTTAATTTATTTTTATGTTGTTGCTCTTTGTGCATATGTATGTGTGGATGTGGGCATGCATTCATGTGTGTGCTAAGCATGCATTTATGCATGCCTCTTTATTATATGAATTTGAAGTTCAAATTCAGCGGTGGCCACTTTTTTTCATGGCAACAACCACTTAATCCTTATGGTGGCAATCAGTGGTACACACTTGATGTGCAATACTGCATACTAAATGCATTGCAGGGTAACGGCTTAATTGTTTTGCCTTCTGGTACTTATTTCAACAATTAAAACTGCTATTTTTTCATTGTCCTTAAAAATCATTTATTGAATGTCAAAGAAACAACATTTTCAGAACAAGGTCCCTTCATCAGGTTTAAAGTACAAGGAAAGAAATGACAAATAATTACGGCTTGGGGCGATACGCAGATGGAAAAAGTCTCCCTATTTTTCACCACCCAATGTTGGTTAGTATGCATAGAGCATTTGGAGGAGCCAGTAAGCCTACCAACCAACCCTGAGTACTTGAAGTGGTTCTCTTACAAGTTATTGTACAGTAAAAGCAAATGTAGCGGGTCCCGGGGCCCGTGAACTGCTGACAGGAAATAAACTGAAACACAGAGCAACAATAAACACAGGTGAGACGTGGTCTACAGTCTGAATGAGTCCATGTCAGCTATACAAATAAAAGAATTAAAACTAAATTCAAAGCATTTCTCAAATAACACTTTGTTGGCACACATAAGTGGGCATCTCACAAACATAAGCTGGGTGAAGAAGGAAGTTGTCTTTATTTCTGGTTGCTAAAATGGCAGACGATCTGTTCTGTTCATGGTTATAATTGAAATCAGATTCTGTGAGCTTTTATGTCTTAGTCAAAGATGTTAAAGGAGCTGTATCATGAGAAATCAAACTTTTAAGGGCTTGTATCCATGCTACAATGTCAGTTTCTCACCAAAAACATCCCCAAATTGCTGTTTTGCTTCATTCAAGCATGTCTCTGTATTCCTTCTGGATAAATCTCTCAAAGCTCTAGCATCTCCCACCCCTGTAAAATGCCTGGCCAAGATTTCCAACCTCCTATGGGACGTCACCTACAAAAGGAGGTTAGCTGCCTCCTCTAAGAATCACTAACCTGTTCACTGTCTCCAAGTCGGAAGTAAACAATGTGCCAGAAGTTTAGAGGAAAAACTTCCTTTATTTTTTCTTTTCTTTTCATATATATATATATATATATATATATATATGTATATATATATATTAGCTCTGGACAGCGCTAAGTTAGAAAAAACATGTTTGGTTGCAATTGATGTGGGAGTTTATTTGTCGTACTGAATTATGAATCCACTCACCAGAAGTGTTAAAGGTGCCATGACATCAAATTTCACTTTTCTGGGGTTTTGGGTGTATAATATGATCTGTTGTGCACTGATGAGGCCATGTGAATGTCCAGAGTGAGAATCAAAGTTCCTGTTTATGGTCTGTCAGCTTTGTCTCTCTGCTCATAAACAGTTGAATCAGACAGCAGGCTATCATTCTACGTAGTTCTATCATTCTACGTAATTTAATTGCTCCAATAAGAGCACACTATCAAGTAAACAGCGCCCCCCTCTCTCCTAGCGGTTTATGCACCGTCCTTCCCCCCTCCCCTCCCTGTCTGATTCAGCTGGCAGCTGCATGTATGGAGCTAGTAGTAACTTCTGTGCAGTAAGGTCTGGGTTTTCAAACAAATGGATTTAAAATAAAACTTCTGCAGGAACACTGAGGGAGGGGGCCACAACCTTGTCATTACCTGTAAGTTTATTTATTTTCTAAATGCTGTCTTGTCTGATAAACGTAGCTCACTGTCTGAAGTGCCCATGTTGCTAGCAGTTAGCCTTTAGCAAACTCCGACCGCAGCTTGACCTAGATTCTCCAAATAAGGTCATAGCGAAATGAGGTGTAGCCAATCAAAATGAAGTCAACGTGGTCTCCAGGTAAAGCTCCATATCATCACCGGACCCAACTGTATTACTGAGGAAGTGAGGTCTGGCGTTTCAAAACAATACTCCGCTGTAAAAAATGCCGTTTTTTTCTTTGGAGTATTTACATATGCAGTAATGCCAACAACATAAACTAGTTTTTAACTGTTATGTCATCACTCCTTTAAGATTTTGTATTTGGGAGCACAGAACTTTGTGTGTGAACTTCCCTCAATAACAGCTTCATAAACCTCGGGCAGTACCAAAGTGGCTTTTCTCTGACATTACTTCTGAAACCTGATGCAGTTCCCATGATAAAAATGCCTTGTTGACACTAAACAAGCAATGCCGGTAAGCAAAGCCATACCACTAGCTCAATGCTGACTGTTAATGGCTTGCTAGCCTACAGGATTGTACTGTAAGGTTTTATTCATATAAGACAATGTAATCCATGCAAAAAGGCATAAAATATATGTCTGAAGTGACTATTTATCACTTATTCACCTCATGAGACCAAGATGAGATGCATCGTGAAATGGCATATCCACACATTGAGACCGTCAGTAGTTCAGTGTGTTTTACTTCCGTGTTAGACATTAGTTATCTCTAGTGGCGAGGGAACATGTTAAGCATATAATATGCCTGTAGTTGACTTTTGACAAATTTGATAAGCATGATATAGCTCCTAAATTCCAATTGGAAATAGATTCAGTTAATTTGGAGACATAGTAATGTCCAATCAACATTATAAACAAGGACAATGTATCGTCTGTAGTCTGCAGCTGACATTTTTCAGAAAGCTCTCTCACAAATTTGACCAGGAAACAGTTGCATTTCTAAACAAACAATTCTGTTTCTTTCAACATGTTTTCTCTCAAGACACCAGGGCAGATACACAAAAATAGTAAAAATAACTGTCATTCAGTAAGTCAGTTAGCAGCCATAATTTATTACCGTTTACTACATCATCAGCTTTGCAAAATATAGATTCGATAGAGGAAACCTCGAGGAACTGCTGAGAGACTGGACTGTGGATGAAGCTCATTAGCATACATCCCCACTGAAATAAGGAAAAGGTTGGAGAGTAAAGCCCCAGGCAACATTGGGGCCATGAGAGTTTGCTTCATTACAAAAATCTAAAATTAAACAATTTAAAGTAAATTCAACAAGAAAACAGATTACTTGTTAGGGAATTAGGATCTGTAGAGGAGCTTTAGGAAACATCAAGACAGACTGCTTAAATAAATCCTCTTTCCTGGTTGCTATGAAAGAAATTTTCCTCTCACCTCAAATTTGTATTGTATTCAGAATTTTCATTGTTTTTTCCTTAAGTGTTTGAAAAGTGGGGGAAAAAATGCACAATTTAGATAAGTGGTGCCATTAATCAGGCACATTAACTTCTGCACAGCAGTATTTTACCTGTACTTTTTAGGTTAGACTTCCCTTTTCTACAAAAAAAATGGATTGAAATGTTCTCATTGAAGGCGAAAAACAGGTTTTCAGTGCAGAACATCATATATAACACGCATGTGTGGGTGACAGTCTGCAGGGATGTGCTGAATCTTAAACACAGCTACTCCCCCTCATGAAGGCAGCATTCAGTCAGGAGGAGAGGTTCCTGCTCATTTGTCACCTAAACTGCATGACCCAGATTGAGTCTTATTCTTCTTTATGTGTTTGGTAAATAACAACAATGTAATGCAAAAGCATATATTAGCATACATCAAATGTGATACGGCTGCATGCAGTCTACACTGTTAGACAGCTAGTTTAAGCAGGCATGGTGCAGATCACACAAAGCATTTCTTCTCAGTTAAAACAGATTTCGGTTCCATAGGAATGATGCTACAACTATCTGCTATTGCTATTTGTTGCAAAACTTCCGAGACAGTTTTTGTGAACAGGAACAAAACCATTTAGCTGAACGCTTATCCTGAAATAGAGTGCATTTATTGAACAGACACAAGAATGATACCTCAAATAAAGGATAACTTTCTTTTTTTTTCAACTTGGACCGTATTTCTAGGAGTTTTTACATGCATTTACTCACCAATGAAATTTCTGTATCACTTTAACTCCTTCAGAAGATATTTAGTTGAGTTGCCCTTTGGCATACATCCATATAATGGGAGAGATGAGGCAGCCTCTATATAAGACATTATCTGCAGCAAAACTTTATTTCACTAATACTTTAAGAATGAACGAACAAGTACTATTGTCCTGTGAGTTCAGAGTTTTGCGGATTGGAGTTTGTTGGTGTCTATGTAGCGAGCTGCTCTTCTCAGCTGTACTGAAGCAAGTACTCCCAGGTATTAGGAGGCGCTGGACATCCGATGGGCGTGGCTACATCCGGACGTCCGACCCCGCCGAATATCCGACTCCGCCTCGTCCTGCAAGCCGCAGGTGGGACCTTCTCTACTGCAGTGGCACATATTGGCCTGTACAGTGTAGAAAACCCCTCCAATAACTAACAGAGAGTTAACACTGGACTCACAGGACAATAGTACTCGTTCGTCCATTCATTTACTTAAAGTATTGGTGAAATGAAGGAGTTTTTGCTGCAGATAATGCCTTATAGAGAAGCTCAACCATCTCTCCCATTATATGGATGTAGTCCGAAGGGTGACTCAATGAAATATCCTCCGAAGGAGTCAAAGTGATACAGAAATTTTACTGGTCAGCAAATGCACATAAACTCCTAGAAATAAGGTCCAGGTTGAAAAAAAAAAAAAAAAGTTATCCTTTAAGTTGTTTGGATGCTGTGTCAAAAACAACACATCTGATATCAATGTCATCACCAAGAAAGGCAGAAAAAATTTACAACGCATATGAAGTACAAGTCAATGAATCTAGCATACAGTAGTAGATGTGCAGAAGTAGTACAGTAGCATCGATGTGGCTCCAAACACCATATCAATTGATAGTTTATAACACATTCCAGGTAGTACAATTAATAGCACTTGCTTCTTTAATGCTTATGTTTGTCAGAGACTAGGACTCTTTTGATTTGAAGGATGCTTGTATGGTCGTAGTTTTTCATTCTGAAATATCAGCTCTTCTAGATGCTACTCTCGAAGCACCCACAATCCTTTAGGAACATTAAAGACAGTCAATAATTGAAGTTGGTGCAGATTACATTTAAATATTTGGTTTGCATGGGGAGGCAAAGTCATGTCCATCTTCTTCCGGCCCATGGGACCTAAGAGACAAAAAAATATATATGGAAGAGAAAATGTATTTTCTGGTCCCAGTCGTTCCTGGCCTTGGATTTCAGATATGTTGGTGTTGGAAGAATTTGTTTTGTGATATTATGATTCTACTTTATATGGACTGACAGTTAAGAATACTACTGAGCAGATCTTTGTCTAAGTTTAAAAAGCTGTGAAAGTCTTTTCTCACGTCCACAGGATCTGGAGTTCTGCGTTGGGGGCTGAAGTATCACATGTCCCTAAGAGGAGGGTTTATAACCTAGGACAATTAGGGAGGAGTAGTGGCGTATATAATGAGACTGATACAAATGTACATCTGTCCAAATTAGTGTCTGAGACCAGCTGGGCTCCTTACAAGTAAAAATCTTCTCACTAATCTGAAATGTGTCTCATTCTTCATTGAGAATTTGTCTAGTGGTTGGTTGTGGGTTTAAACTTTATCCCCCCCCCCTGGTTCTTTTGTTTTTTGTTTTTTTTTTTTTTTTTTTCTTTTTTAAAAAATGTGTTTTTGTCTTGTGTCTCAATATGTTCTTTTTTGTTAAACAAGAATTTTCAATGTGTTGGTTGTACAGTTTACATTATTTATTATTATTCATTAAGTCTTTAGCCATTTTTTTGTGTGGATTATTTCATTTAAGAGGATTGTGCATGTTTAATACTTACTTGCATCTTTGGTTGTTGGAAATTGTACAGTCCTTCAAACTTACAAACAATTATACATACATAAACAATTTTTTTTTTTTACAAATGAAAAATAAAATGCCTTGAAGAACGTTGATTTTTTCAGGTCCTGTCCCAAGCAATACAGTATGTGTCACCGGCTGCCCAAGTTGTGCTACTAGCACGGCGATTCCATTCACTGCTTTTTTTCAAGGGCAGGAAAAAAAGCATCAATAGAAAAAAAATGGAGAGCGAACACTAAAACAACCCCAAAACAGCTCAAATCACATGCAAATACTGTATTGAATAATCAACTATATTTGAAACATATTTGCTGTGTCAGTTGAAGTTGTCTCTCTGGATGTCTGTCAGAGCTGCATTACGTGTGAATAAGAATCTGGAAAACATCCTTGCTGTAGTTGTCATTTTATATACCTCCTGGAGATAATAACGTGCGTCATTCAGGTTTCTGGAGACCACCATCATCAACATCTGTCATAGCTGTTTGATAGGAACATCTGCTCTGAGGCCTACCCTACAGAGATTCCTCTCCTGAGGAAAATGATCGCTCAGAGCTTTGTGATTAATCATGATTCTCCACATCAGTATTTCAGACTCACATCCTTCAAGTTGTTTATTCATCTTTATCTATCAAAAAATGTTAAGATTATGAATTTATATATGAAGTAGTTCAACTGTGAACTGTGCATTTATATTCAGGTGAAACAGACTTCTCTGAACAGTTGGCTTTGGCAGTGGATTTGAGTTAAACAGAAAAAGTACAATGTCAGGCTCTGAAATACAAACCAGAGTTCACGCGGTTCAGTCGTGACAAGACTGTTTTTTTTTTTTTTTTTCTGGTGAGCAGCAGCACCTCGGACACCTGAATTACTCTTCCTTTCTCCACTGGGAAGCTGTATACACCTCTGGTCTTATGCTGTCTTTTACCAAAGTCTACAAAGACCCTGAAAGCCTTTTAACAAGTGAAAAAAGGCAGAAAGTGTAAGGTGTGTGTGTTTTTTTAAAGTTGAACGTGGGAGCAACGCAAGTCAGTTGGTACCATGCGACTTGTTCAGACAGAGCAAAGGAGCGTGGGTGACATCTCTCTGTCACTCTCACTCATGCTCTGTGTCGATATCTCCTCCTCTCTCAATCTATTCCTCTGTCTCTGACTAAACCGGGGAGTTATGACATTGTGACAGCTCCTACAAAAAAAGGCCCATTTTGAAGCTACAATGCGGGGTGCTTGTTAAGGCTGGCAGAGTAGGTTGGAGAGGGGAAGGAGGTCTTTGTGCACATTTTTGCACGTACGTGTTTGTAATTGAACGATGCATACAGAGAGTGGCAGGTGGTGGGCCGAGAGGAGGAGAAGAGGAAGAGGAAGAGAATTTCAAATGACTTGACTGATGACTTGATTGTCAACAGCAATTTAAACCACAGAAGTTGTAAAAAGCCTCTATAATCTAAACTTTCCCTTCTGGAAACTTTAGGCTATTTTTGAAGTTACTGGAGTTCTCATTTGTTTATTCCTTTTTTTGGGGGGGGGGGGGCCATGATACTTTAACAATGGTGAAAAATTTTTTTCCCCATTGCTAAATTTTATGCAGGAGAGACTGCTTTAGTGCAAACATTTAAAGCTAGGGTTGGCAATGTTGGAAGAACAGTTTGAGCAAGTTACATTTTTAAAAAACACTCCACCCGAAACCACGCCTTCAGAGTGCAGGGACGTGTGCGCAGATGTTTTACGAGCAGGTTAACCGATAACAGCCGAGTGGATAGCTTGTTGGCTTGATAGTAAACAGCTGACAAACCACGTCTCTAAAAGCCTTAAAGCAACCTTTACCAATCTTGCATTTCAGAAAGCACAGCAAGATAATTTGAATATAAACAGTCCCGCCTCACTTCTAAGACACACCCCCCTTATTCCCCTCTGCCTCCCAATGCAGAAGCAAAGGTCTGACAGGCAGGTCCGTTGGACAATCCTAGAGGTGCACCCCACTTCAAGGATTGGTTGGAGTTTTCATTGAATATTTAGAGATTGGAATAATATTTTATATTGATTAATGGTGGGTCTGTCTTGTATTTTAGAGTTCCATTACCTCATTCATAGCATTTTACCCTGTTAGAAAAATAGTATAAGAATGCAACATCGGTAAGGGTTGCTTTAAACTCACTCACCTCCAACTCCTTCTGTGGTGTCAAAAATCCACTGCAAACGTGAGGGCCTCAATACTTGGCCCCTATCATTTATCTGTTGTTTTGTTTTGGGTTTTTTGCACAGCAGCAGTTAGCAGTCTGTTAGCTATATTTATTTACAGTGAGCGGCACACATGTGGACAAGGAAAGGGGTTGAACAGAGAAGAGACATAAAGACATCGATTTGTTCTGCGAATGATTAATTTCTGCCTTTCAACGCGAATGTCAGGAGTTTGTTCAGAGTTTTTACAAACCTGAAGCTCTCACAGAGGTCTGACTTTTTTCCTTCCTTTTTATGAATACATAATGTATTGGATGACTACTGTCAGGATCAGAGGACCATTTCACCCAGGATAACAAAAAGTGTTTCTGAACAGGATTACCAACTCTGGCTTTAAGACAAACCTCAGCTTCTTTAAAGTCACTGATACTGACCAGATCAAGTCATCTTTTATTCTCTGTGCCTTCTGGTGAAGTGAGTGAAGTAGCATGCTAGACTCAACTGGACCTTAGCATGACTATGAGGAAAAGTGAAGCCACCCAGATATTCTGCCATGGATAATTTTCAGAGTGATAATCATTCATGGAAATACAGTCAAAAATTGCATTGACTAAAGAGAAATGTGTTTTGTTGCGCCATCTTGCAGTGTAACTGACCATGCGCATGTCATTGTCATGGATGATGTAGGAAAGAGGAATAAATCATAAGAGACAAAACAAGTGTAAGGAAATCACCCTGGATATGTTTATAACTACAAGTGAACTTTTTTTTCTGTTTCTTGTTATATTTTTGTCTTTTTGTCACATTTCAAGCCCTTATCCTTTACCCATGACTGGGTGATCCAAAAGAAAAACTCCTGCAGAGTTATGGTCCACTTAGAAGCCTTTAGTACATGACAGTAGAATATGAAAAGAAATTAAATATTACCTTTCTGGGAACAATCTATCAGAGATGTCCGATATTATCAGCCAACCGTTAATTTCGGCTGATACTGGCATTAAAATGTAATATCTGAAATAACTGGTATCAGTTTTTACTTTTTTGATGACACAATCAAAACCTCATGGCCATGTGTTACTAATGCATAAACAACTAACACAGCATATTGTAGTTAATGTGTGTAAATGATCATAAGCCTCTGGTCCATCGATAAGAAATGGATCAATTTCCCAGAATCGAATCCTGTTTTGAGATCCGGTTCCAGTTATCGATGCCTTAACGTCACTTTTGCAATTTCTGTTGGCGAATTCCAAACTAAATATGGAGCGGAAGAAACAGTGTAGGGCACGGGTTGCTGTATGCAACCACTGTGACACTGCGCTCGCCTATAAGGGGGGGTAATACAACCAGTATCTTAAATTATTTGGAGCCAGATCACATCCTCAATGGCCGAGACGCCTGTCGTGTCTTCGAGACGTGGAAACAAGGCGAGCGACAGTCCAAATGTTTCCCTTCGGCTTCCAGTAGTGCTGCAGATAGTATTGGATCAGGCAACATGCTTTCATTTTCCGGGTTGGTTAGTTACTGACTAGCTATTGTTTGCCGAATGATTTTCATAGCATTTCCCAGCAGGTAGGGCAGGAGGCTCTATCATTAGCTCGGCTAAGCTAGCTTGCTCTTTTTATCTACGGTACTACATTACCGTAAGCCTTTTTGTTTGTGTCGGATAACATAGCGTTATCTTGTACACTACTCCAGTAGTAGCTAACGTTATTGACAAAAGTTAATATTGGTGCTTACAAGATCTCAGATGAAGTAAGAATGATGCTAATGTAGGGTTCCGGGGGGCATAGGGCTTCTGATGTCACATCTGCGCCCCACTCAATATCCTGTTTCAGATGATGATGAGAGCAGCAGCCAGAGTGACAAAGGCAGTGGCAGTGCTGGCTGAGTTCAGAGGTCATTCTTGTGTGACAAGGAATGAAACACACATGAAACAGCAGGCAGGTTGCCAGGTCAGAGTTCAGTGGTTGCTCTTAAGTTCTGGATAAAGCTGCCTTTTTTTTTCCCAGATGTTTTTGTTGATTTCCTCCTATTTTTCTGTGACATTCTTATCTGCTTATACTCAAACATACAGCACAATAAAAATAAAAGTAAGCTTTTGTTACAAACCATAGCCTACATTATTGTTTGGTTGTTGTATATGAAATAACAAAATCAATCAGGCATTGATAAAATCGATAAGGAATCGAATTGATAAGCAGCATCAATAATGGCATTGGCATCGATAATTTCTTATCAATTATCACCCCTAATCATAAACATCATAAATTAGGGATGAACATCTTTTTTAAGGATTTGTTCTGATGCACAGTTAGTGTAGCCACATGTCCAAAATGACTCATTGTAGTTAACTCATGACTCACAAGTTAACTCCAAGTTAACTCATCTAGGTGCTTTAATCTGAGGAAATGGCCAATGACAGGAAAATTTAACATTATTTTTAATCAAGGTTCAATCAGCTCAGGGTCATTTGGAAACAAGTCATGTCCTTACTCCTGAATAAGTCCACCACCAACCCCTCCAGCCTCACCATGGGCACATTTTTAAGTGTTAGTTTTAGCTTTCATGACTGAGTTCACGAGTAATTTCCTATGTCTGAGTACATGAAGAAATGAATGAATCATACCCAAGGTCATGTATCAGCAGTGTTGGGAACATTACTTTAAAAAAGTAATTAATTATAGCTACTAATTACTTCTCCAAAAATGTAATGGTGTTAGTAACAGAATTACAGCTTTCTAAAAATAACTAATAACTAAATTAGTTATTCTGTTACTTTTTAATGTTCTATTTTAACTTCAAATTAATCTTAACGTTGAATTATTTGTGATAAAAGTGAATATTAGACTTGACTAATAAATTAAATGAAAACTTCACAGAATAAATTACTAACAGAAAAAAACATGGACACTCAGACTTATGGATGTCAAGGCTGTGTCTCCTCCTCAGGAGAGGAGCTTCAGGTCTACGTAATTATTACAGCTTCCAGCAACCATGAAAAAACATGTAGTGTCTAATCAACTTTTCTTATCATGTTTGTGTCCTTTATCTCTGAGAGAAAACTGATGTTTGTGATGATTCCAGTTTATAATTCTTCCCGTTGTGCGCGCGTGTGTTCGGGTGTGCACTTTTTTGACTCGGGTTTGCAATGACAGTTCATCATCATCATCATCCCTTCCGCTCCGGGCCAGATGAAGACAGATCCAATGTGCAGAAATAGTCTATTATATTGTTAGTATTAACGCTTAACTGAATTCGGGTCATGGGTGAGAGAAATAATTCAGAGAAACTTGTTGCTCAAACTATGATTCTGTTTTTTCCTAAACTGGATTCATACTCGTGCTGCGTCTGTGTCAGGTTGGTGACACCATCTCTGCCATACGCCCTGTATACGTCCGCAGAGGCTCAACATGAACCGATTCAAGCCTGACATGCAGCCACTCTCAACAGAAGACAGCAACTCTTTTTTTTACTCAAACATGAGTGTGTGGCAGGGGCGGACTGGCTATCGGTGAGTTCTGGAGAATCACAGAACGGCCGGTGCTTCAGGATGGCCGGCGGCTGCTGTCTCATGTAGTTGCATAAGCCGCCATGTGAAAGTTGGCGGCCAGCTGTCACGTAGCTGCTGATAACCGGCCACATCAGGCTACATAATCATCAGTGTTTTCCCCATTAATCTACAGTTTCACACCTCAGTCCTGTAGGTGGCAGTAATGCGCTTAAAGTTGGATGCCATCCGAAGAAGAACAATTGTGGAGCAGAAGGAGAAAACGAAAAATAAAAGGAAGATAATAGTAAAGCTGTTTGAATATGGATAGTAAAAAACGTAAAGAAAAGGGTGGTGCTGAGAAGGCGAAGGGGGAAAAAACCCGCATTTTGAGGATGAAGATGCCGAATGCTGCAAACTCACTGAAATGTTCAGATGCGGGACAAACAGCAACACAACCAGAGCAGCAGCAGCGCCTCTACAGCACATAAATGTGAAGCCGTGTTCAAGAAGTGAGAAGCGCCCCCACCACATGTGATGATGAGGAACAGAGAGGCTGGTGGAAGTTCTACAAACAGATGCAAAGCAAGTAAGGAACCTTAGAAAGAGCGACATGCTTGGGCTGATGTTATTCTGGTTGTTACACTTCTTGGAAAAAAGGGCTACCCAGTTTGTGTTGCTCCATATAATGGAAAAAACTTAATTAAATGATTATTGCAGAAACAGTTTTAAACAGCTGTTTAAAACAGCTAAACTTGAAAGGTTTCAGTTGTAAAATGTCACATGCAGCAGAAATATTAAATATTTAAAAAAGACAGTAGACTAGTAAAAACTGACAGCACTGTTGGACTTTTACTTTTCAAAGTTTTGGCAGTTAATAGCTACTTTCAAACTAGACTGTGAATAAAGAAGATACATTTTTGTTCCTTAAAAATGGTGTATTATTCGTGCAGTTAGATTAATTAACCTACTGTATGAACTGATAGAGATTTAGTAAAATATTAAGTAATATTAAGTATTAAGTAATATAGCTATACGAATAAAATGACTTGTAATACATTATATATGCTGTTATCAATTAAATACATAAACCATTTTCTTAAAGTCTGTTTCCCATTTGTTTATTCAGGTTGAGTTTAGACCAAGGGCCATGGATGACAGCCCCCCCCCCAACTCAACCTTACTGTAACTTACTTCCAGATAGTTACAGCCTAGATGTTTTGTTTTGTTTTTAATCACAAAGTACCTGTCAGTACAGAGGGTTTTTAAACACAAAGATGGCACAAACCAAAACTGACTCATACTGTGAAGAAAACCATACATGGTATTGTGCAGTATGTTTAGGATTTGCCAAACCAACTATAAACAACCCCTTCATATGTCGAATGCAGGACTTGAACTCTATCAGTCCAAGGGTTGAGGAACATGAAAGCAGCAACGTGCACAGAGGTTGTGCTGAAGCATCAAAGTCAGATATAGCCAGCTTGATACATGGCCCCCCGAATTGTGGATTGATTATGGTGATATTCTGGTGATACTAATTAATGCTAAGCCAAAGAGTATGTGTTATGCATTTCAGATGCATGTTTTGTACTGGCTCAGTCAGAGGGACTAGAGTGTGAACACAGCTTCATTTCACAGTATTTGTGAGTATTCAAGTTCAAGCCCTATAGGGTGAGTATGGGCAAACTGGGACAGTTAGGCTTATTTTACATGTGTTTACTTCTGTTACAAAAAATCACCATTGAGCTTATCATAAGGCAGCATGAAGTTAAAACAAAAAGCTTCTGTGTGGATGATGTGGATGTTTGGTTCATAATCAGAAATTACATTGAGATTACATTTTCAGAAAGTGTCCCTGTTTACCCATACTCACCCTACAGTACTCAACACAACATCTAGTATTTTAGATAAGGCCAGTGCTATTGGTATAGTTTAGACAGTATAGAATCTGTGCCAGGTAGTGTGTTGAGTTTCTGTGCATCAATTGTTGTGGGCCGGGCTGAGCCAAAGTCCAGGGCGTTTTTTTTTGTCCCAGTCCGTCCCTGGTGTGTGGAGACTGGAGAGGCACATGTCTGCAGCCTTGGAGACCGCAGGTTACTCTTGAGTGTATAAGCGAGTGTCGCCAAATATCTCCATATCAATGCGAGAGCACCAGCACAATATAGTCCCAACAAAAGTAAAACTTCTGTTCACCAGGAACAAAAATGAATCTCACATATAGCGGGGCTGTCAGTGACGGCAAGTAACGGTTTAGGCGTTGTAACGATGGACATAGTCATTAGTTTGATTAGCCCATTACTGAAAAAAGTAGTGCCGTTAGTAACGCTGTTTATTCTAACGCTGTTATTCCCATCACTGTGTATCGGTACGTTAAACATCATCTTTCAGTACTTTCAACACTATTCATATGTACAATCTGATAACAGACCCAAAAATGCAGAATTAAGGTGCTAAATTTGTGTTATTTGGACATGTTCTGATTTGACATACAAATAAAGAGGTCTTTTAAAATAAAACGTGTACATGTATCTTAAATGCTAACTCTACAGAGAAGGGAAGGGAACTCTGGATAGGGATTAAACACTTGGCTCAAGGGCACTCATCCTTCCATCCCGCCTGCCATCCAAGGAGCCAAAGAGTCCTCGAATCAGCTCGCCAGTTAGTCATCCTTCCATCCATTTTGGCCACGGTTCCAGAAAGTAATTAAACTACTCATGAAAAGGGGCTTGTGACACTCTCGCAGTGTCTCTCCCTTTTGTTCTTCACTGTCTTTTTCTTTCATCCTCGCTCTGAATGTCTGTTTTCCCAGTCACTCTCACCAAGCCAGCAGTCAGGATCTGTTGTACAGTCTTGGACTGAAAACCCTTCCCTTGTTCCAGAGAAAAAATAATTTGTTGGTGTCCTCAGTATTATAGACTTTTTCATGCATGTGTCTTTGAAATTTGTGCGTGTTGCAGAAACAGATGTAATATCAAAAAGAACATCTGTCTCTAGTGTGTTGAAGGGGGAAAAGGATGTGCACTGGGCTGGATTTTGATTTCTACTGTCTGTGTTTGTGTGTGTGCGTGTAAGGGAGGGAGAGAGAGAGAGAGAGAGAGAGAGAGAGAGAGAGACTGTTTCAGACAGATGAGCTTTTATAGTTCCATAAATCTGCCTGTGGACTCTTGATAGAGGACTGTGGTTATATTGTTCATTTGTAGAGATACGATCCATGAATGTTTATAACTACTATATGACAGATAAAAATCGAACTAAGTCATATTATCTGTGATAAATTGTGGTCATTTTTAATATTTTTGCATTTAATAAAAGTTTTTTGTACAACACAAGCATAGGCATCCAAGTTTTCAAGGTCAAGCTCACATAATTCTTTAGTTGGACTGAGTGAAGAAATAATGTTCACCATTTATGTCACTGCTCATGCTGCTATGAATAAGTTCCTAGGGAAGTAAAAGATGTTCTAGCCAAAACAAATCATATATTCAGTCTACTGCAGAGCTACAGGATCTAATGACATTGCAGATGTCTTCAGGCATATATCACTCCTCATTCTACACATTTTAACCTTTTCAAAAAGTTTGATAGTGTTAAAATTTCATGGGGTTAGAATACGATGTACACAATGTAAAGGT
>JALJCO010004006.1:0-17500 GCA_023101725.1 Atherinomorus stipes | reverse complement strand
GATAGGCACGTCAGCCTAGCGGCCAGCAGCGTCCAATGGGGTGTCTACGTATATGATGTCTATGTACGCCCCTGCATCTCCATGTTTTCCTTCAGAACGCCCGTCAGCTCATTCAGAGGAAGCTGGCAGAGCGAGCGGCTGGAAATGGCGGGAATGATTCAACTTTTTCACCATCTCCTCATGGAAACTTCAGAGGGAGTTCTCTCGTATGATCTCTGCAGGATGAGACGAGTGGGAGCGAGGAAGGTGAGGAGAGGAGGAAAGGAAACGAGGACAGAGAGAAACTAGATCTCCACCATCACTTATTCATCTGAAGCCTTTGTCATCTTGTGATAAGTTCACAATTTCAGGAGAGGAAGATGTCGGTTTGAATCCTCCAGGGAGAAATGTTTTTAAAAGAGAGGAGAGAAAAAAGACACAAGGAGGTGAAAGAGGAGAGACACTAATGACACAGCAGGAGGAGACAAAAGACAAAAACACTGAATCAGTCTGGTTTTTGCTTGTTTGTTGCTCTGGCAGAAAGATGACCTACTTCTGACAGTCTGCTTCCTCCTCCTCCTCCTCCTCCTCTGTTTGTCTTCCTTCATCTTTTTACCTCTGTCAGTTTCTACTTCACCTGAGGGTTTGCGCCTTGCAGGGAGTTTAATGTTGGAAGATAAAGTCTGTCTGAGACAGAGCTGGAGACAGCTCCTGTCAAAAAATAAATTAATAAGAAATAGGTACGTGTAATATCGTTTTATCATATACATATAGCGTGTATATAAAATGGTGTATATATATATATATATATATATATATATATATATATATATATATATATATCATATTATATTCAGTGTTCATATCGAACCAAGCTATTCAGGTGTGTATCAAAAAGGGATACACGACATAATCGGCCCTATCGGGATCGGCCCTAAAACTGAGCATCGGACATCAGTCACCCCTCTGATATTTCACCGATATTTAACCGATCAGCCCGCTGTTTCTTAAGTCTAAAAAACCCCCAAAACTACTACTTCTTCAAAAATATTTGTTTTTAGACTTTAAAACTTTTAAAAAATTAAATGTGGAAAAAATATCGATACACTGAAATATCACAATATTTTCATATGCTGATACATTGACATTTAAAACGCGGTACCGATCTAATTAACGAAATCTTGTGATATTTCATCGTTCTGTTACGAAATCTTGTGAGAATTCACGAAACATCGTGAGATTTTGTAACAGAATGATGAAATCTTAAGAGATTTTGTAAGTAAAATAGATCGATACCACGTTTTTAAATACTGATTTGATATCACCATATGAAAATATTGCGATATTTCAGTGTATCAATATTTTTCCCACCCCTAATTTTCAAAGCACCAGAAACAAAACTGCTATTTGCAATGACTGCTTTTGTTTTTTTACTTTCATTTCAGTATCAATATCGGTTATCGGCCACATGAGTTTTAAAATATCGGCATATCTGATATTGGCCTGTATCGGCAAAAACTGAGTATCAGACATCGGCCACCCCCTCTGATATTTAACCAATATTCCAATATCGTGCATCCCATATATTTATTAGGGATGTTATCGGCCAACATCGTCCGAAAATGTGATATTGGAAAATATTGGTATCAGTTTGGGCTGATATTTTGAAATAATTAAATCTTGCTTAATTTCAGTATTAAAATCTCGCGAGATCCTGTTCCATTCGCGTTGGTCCAGCATGTATAAAAGTCCCTGTTATCCTGGAGGAACTTCATTTCCCAGGATTCCTTTCAGAGTCATGTGACTGCGGTGCAGCTGTCTGGTTTTAAGTTGTTGGTTAAGTTAGTAATTGTCAGAAACATTAGAATAAGCCACATGTTGGCTAATACCTGCTAGTATCTGATATATGCTAGTATCCAATACCTGCTAGTATCTGATATATGCTAGTTTCTAATACCTGCTAGTATCTGATATATGCTAGTATCTAATACCTGCTAGTATCTGATATATGCTAGTATCTAATACCTGCTAGTATCTGATTTATGCTAGTGTCTAATACCTGCTAGTATCTGATATATGCTAGTATCTAATACCTGCTAGTATCTGATTTATGCTAGTATCTAATACCTGCTAGTATCTGATTTATGCTAGTATCTAATACCTGCTAGTATCTGATATATGCTAGTATCTAATACCTGCTAGTATCTGATATATGCTAGTATCTAATACCTGCTAGTATCTGATATATGGTAGTATCTAATACCTGCTAGTCTCTGATATATGCTAGTATCTGATACCTGCTAGTATCTGATATATGCTAGTATCTAATACCTGCTAGTATCTGATATATGCTAGTATCTAATACCTGCTAGAATCTGATATATGGTAGTATCTAGTACCTGCTAGTATCTGATTTATGCTAGTATCTAATACCTGCTAGTATCTGATATATGCTAGTATCTAATACCTGCTAGTATCTGATATATGCTAGTATCTAATACCTGCTAGAATCTGATATATGGTAGTATCTAGTACCTGCTAGTATCTGATATATGCTAGTATCTAGTACCTGCTAGTATCTTATATCTGGCAGCCAGATGTTCAAAATGACCTTGGCTGAGTTAAGTAGATTTTGGGATCTTTGCTTACAGAACAGAATATAGTTGTATTTCTAAAAATATGAGAAATATAAAAAATTATATATAAAATATAAAAATATAAAAAATATATAAATATTATATTTAAAAGTAATATAAAAATATATACCTCACAGCTCTCTGCATATATATCATATATCAACCATATCAGCATATCTGATATCAGAAAAAAATCCTACATCGAACATCCCTAATAAATGTCTATATATACATACATACATACACACACACACACACACACACACACACACGCACGCATATATACATACATACATACATTAGGGCTGCATGATTCTGGTAAAAATGTGAATTGTGATTTTTTTTCTTAAAATTAAGATCACGATTCTCTGAAACAATTTTTTCCCCCAAAGTATTTATTGCACAAATAAACTTTAACAAAACAAACAAAACAACCTATTCAAAAGGTAATTCAAAATAAAGCATGTGTTTGCACAAGAGCTTTGTTGAAGCATTTCTTTGGCAGATAGTTGTAGTTCTTTAACATTGGTTAGGGGGTGGGAGGTAACGGCAGTATTGCATTTGAGGGGGCGCTTGAAAAAATCTGGGAAGAATGGAAACTTATTTGTGATAAGCTCATGATTAAAATTGTTTCAGAATTATTGTGGGTAGAATTGAGATTGCATGTATGTGTGAATTGAGATCACGATTTTTTAACGATTAATTGTGCAGCCCTAACATACAATACATACATACACATACACACACACACACACTAGGGATGGGCGATATTTTATCGTGTGCGATATATCGTCAAAGGAATTTCCCACAATAACAATTTGAATTTATCGTTTTTATCGTGAGATGACAGTTTATCAGTTTGTGTTTGCAGTTTCTCTACTTTGGTTTTTTTAAATAAGCCCAGTTAGTTTTGCTGTTTGTATCGTTTGCATAAATGTGGAATTGGTACTCTTGTTTCAGACTTGTTTGCTTGGTGTCACAACAGTTTTGCAGTACAGGTGCAATACTTGAATGTAATTGATATAGTTTAGTGGCTTCTAGTATTTTGTAGGGCTTCAAGACTGAATTTAGTGACAGATTTATAATACAAAATATTTTGCTGATAGTTTTTATCGTCACTTATCGTTACCGTGATAAATAAGAGCAATTATCGTGATACATTTTTTAGTCCATATCGCCCATCCCTAACACACACACACACACACACACACACACACACACGCACGCATATATACATACAGGTACTAACCAAAATTTGAATTTTGTAGAAAAATTTCACATATTTCTTGCCCTCGTGGGGACATTTTCCTGGTCCCCACGGGTACAAACCTTGTTTTGAGGCTCAAGATTAGGTTTTAGAGATTAAGTTATAATTAGGTTTTGGTTAGGATTAGGACAAGGGTTAGGTTTAGGCAATCAGTTACGGGCGTTAGGCTTAGGGTAAGGGGCTAGGGAATGGGAAGAAGAGCTCATACATATACATATATATATATATATATATATATATATATATATATATATACACACACACACACACACACGCGCGCACACGCATTATATATATACCCCCGCCTTTTTTTTTCTCAAGAATGCTGAAAAACTGCTGGACATGATGGGCATGTCTCCACATCCTTCACATGACTCGGTGAGGAAACCTGTGTTCAGTCAGAGGCTTCAAGACTCAACACAAAAAAGAACAATTCATTTCCAGCTTTGTTCAAGTAGCGCACAGACGGAGCGATGCAGGATGTCCTTCCTGCCAACAGCCCAAAACTGACTCCAACGTTATAATTTCCCCTCACAAGTCACCTGACATGCCTCAGCATCTGCTGAGGAGGTCCCTGGTCACCTCTCTTTGGACGTATTCAGGCAGATCCAACTGGGAAGAGACGAGCGGGCAAAACCAGATCTCACGGGAGGGATTAGATTCTGGTCCATGACCAGCGCATAATCTCCCAGGAGGAGCTGAAGGGTGTCTGGTGTCCTCCCGGCTGCCTGCATGGATAGATGGATGGATGGGCAGCATGCTGCAACAAAGATCCAGCCTCAATATCCAAAGCAGAGAACGCTACACTTCCCATATGCCAGTAAAATTCTCTAAAAATTTAAATAAGAAGAAGAAGTTTGAGTATGAACAAAAGAAGAGCTGCGTTTTATTAAACTGGGATGTGTGAGCATCACCTTCCTTGTTTTCCAGCGTATAAATAATACGTTTGTATATTCGTGCAACTGCGAAACCTGCTGGATTTAGTTTTTAAATTAAATTTCTGTGTCTTCCGTCACTGTCAATGTCTGCGGTGATCCAACGTTCCTGCAGAGAGTCATGAATGTTTCATCTGACTTCTGTTCATTTCCATGTTCTCTCTGGTAGACAAAGCTCTGGAAAGTCAGCCAGCGTCTCCTCCCAGGAAGAGCTGCGAGCATCTGCATCAGTTTCCACCGCAGTCACAGACAACAACAACAAAACAGTGCCGGCAGCAGCGGCTGGCATATTCAGGTCATTCCACATGAAAATCCTTTCTCTGCACAAGATCATGACATTAAACCGCTCTCTGCTACTCTCTCGTCTGTTTTCTTTTATTACATAAAAAAAGAAAAAAAAAATCCAACACAAAACATACTCTCACCATCCACGTCAATCCACCTGCTACTGCTGGGTTGGACCCACCGTCTTCCTACATAACGTCTTCATTCTTAGTGTCAAAACATGAAAACCTTCCTCAGAGATTTTGCTCCATACTGACACGATGGCACCACATGCTTGCTGCAGGTTTGCTGGGAAAAAGACACAGCACTTCTCCAACCCCCTGGACTTCCTCTGAACATGGAAGCACGGTGGAGCAGCTCCGCCCGGTTGTCCACCTGGAAGTCCAACCTGTGCTGCGGTTAGACCAGGGGTCGGTCGGCAAGCCAAAATGTTTAAAGAGCCATGATGGACCAAAAAAACAAATCTGTCTGGAGCCGCGAACATGTAAAAGTCTGAGGGGCCGTTCACACGAAGACGATTGCAGGTAAAAATGACAAAATATTTAATCAGAAGTGCAACGGCGTTATTCTGGGTTGAAGCACAAATCTGAAGACTCAGATTTGTGCAACGCGACGCCGTTGCATTCTCGTCTGCACGGTCCAAAACGCAAAAATGATGGTGGACCTGCTCACGCCATGCTCACGTCACACCCAAACAGGAAAAAACCCAATGTCGGACTACGTGAACCAGAGGATCTAAGGTAGATTCTCCGCATGGGCGTGGACATGGTGGAGTTCTACCACAGCTCCACCCAACGGCCCGGCCTGCAGATCCAATCCAGTTCCACACAGACTTCTTCATGACGACGCTCGTGTACACACGGGTAACAAGATGAAGACGAGACGTCACTTTTGCGTCTTCTCTTCTGACCGTTGCCGTGTGAACGTAGCCTTATATTAGCCTAACCCCCTCCGTCCACTGCCTCCGCTCCGCCCCGCTCCGGTCCGCACGACGCAGCAAATCCGTTGCTATTTTAATCAATGAGCAGCAGTCCACTTCTCCGCCAGCGCTCCGCTCCGCTCCGACACGTCCGCTCGGGTCCGTCGGCCTCCGCCAAAAATACGGATCAACTCTATTTTCTGGTCCGCTCCGCTCCGTTTGGAGGAAGTTGCAAACATGAAACATCCGGTTTATAAAGTTTTTTTTTACATCCACCACAGAAGAAATTGATTGCTGTGTTTAAAACTTATTGGGCATATTGTAGCATCTCAATAAAAACTTTTTTATGAAATAATATTGCGTCTTGTGTGACTTGAGAATGGGCAAATTGGGCAATGTGTGTAGTTCAATGTGCCGTATACATACTCTCTACAAAGTAGGTGGCCGCACGTCAGATCCTGTCAAAACTACAAAAACTGTCACTTGTAAACACTCATTTTGGAAGTTGAAGGCCAATAGATTTTGCTTCTCGCGCATGCTTCTTTGCCTGCTTTGTGACTGAACGGAGAGGGTGCTGGCGGAGAGGCGGAGTATGTGTGCGAGGGTTTTTGCAGCCCGCCGGAGAAGACGGACTCGAGCGCAGCGCAGCGGATCGGAGCGGAGTGGGGCGGAGCGGAAGCAGTGGACGGGAGGTGTAAGGGCTCGGCCACCTTTAGGCTACCAGTCAAACAGCCATGTGGATGTGTGAGACACATCATGCTGCACCGTTACTCCCCGTTTTACTGCAGTTACCTGCTTTCTGCACCTGTCGCTCAATTGGCTGCTTTGCAAAATGGTACGAAATGAATTGTCTTTAATTCAATAGTTGAGTTGGATTTTATTTCACGTGTTGCATTTGCTGTGCTCGGAGAACATGGGAAAAGTGCGCAACTGCACAGAAAAGAACAGAAAAGATCACCAATATCTTACAATCTATAATAAGAAAAGAGAAATTTTATTGTCCCACAAGGGGAAATTTGACCGGTGAAAAATAATGTCACTTGATGATAGGGATATGACAATTTAATATCACGGTTATTGCGACCAAAATGATCACGGTTATCATCGTTATCACGGCATTATAGAAATACCCCCTAGCCTCTTTTAGAATATCCAAAATGGGTCCAAGTGTCTACTTTGTCCTTTCTAAAGAGGAAAAATCTCCAGAACGGTCCATGTGGGCGCCTTTGTTGTCTTCCACTGTTGCAAACTGGGACTGCTGCTGCTTTTCCAGCCAATGAGCAGCATCACTGGGAGTTTTTCCAGAGTGCAGTAATCAGTCACGGTTTTAATGATAATCAAAATTTGAAACGTTATTACTAATCGTTGGGAATTTTATAATGATTAACCATTTTAACCGGTAATCGTTACATCCCTACTTGATTATCATATCGTGATAAAGCTGTATATAAATATCATATCTCCCTGGTCATACCGGAGTATCGCCCAGCCCTCCACGGCAGAGCTTGCTGGTTGCTATCACAAAAGAGACATTCTTTTCCTGCTAAAACATCCAAAAAAGGACGTAGAAGTTCAAAAGTTTTGATGTAGTTTTGTGGCTTCTAGTACTACTTTAGGGCTAAAGACAGAGGCCCAATTCCAATTCCTCTTTTCATCCCTACCCCTAGCACTTCACCTTGGCCCTGAGTGTTAGGGATTGAATCGTTCCCCTAAGAAATGGGACAACGCTTCGAAATCCTCATGCGTCACCAATAGTCGTTCGTGGTGCAGCAAACCGACAAATTGTCAATAAAGTTTTGTTGAAAAAGAAAAAAAGCCGCATGCAGCAGCAATAATCTCCCTTTTCCGGGTGACTGGAATGTTTCTTTTGCTTTCAGCCGAAAAACGTAAAACTTCGACTCAAAATTGCCGTTAATGTGACTTTTCAGACATGATCAGTTGCACGTAATGTTACAAAAACTAGTGACTTTGTTCACATTTCTAATCAAACTGTCTTCAATACATTACAGCGAAGTTAAAAAACGATTTTCATATTTTATGGAATTCACCCAGAATGTAGGTATAGACACCCCCCCACCCCCTTTTAAAAGGGATACATTTATAATACAAAAAATAAGACTGCTATTTTTATTGTCATATATCGTTAACGTGATAAAAACCAGAAATGATCAGGATACATAATTTCACCCATATTGCCCATCCCTGGGCAATACTGATACCCGTTATGTCACATATGCAAATTTCTTTAAGGTGCGCTTCAAACTTGAAAGGAATATCCCACCCACAGAATGATGTAACTTTATCTTCCACTTCCCCTCATGGTGAGAAAGACTCTGCAGCACTTTTTAATATCTCAAATGCAGCCGGCGATCAGGAAGGCTTCTCGTTTCCCCCCAACTTTCATATAATGGAGTTCACCGGGGTCCGAGCCAAAAAGGTCCATAAAAGTCCACAAAAACGTGTCAATATTCCTCCATACTGCTCGTCCAACGTAATCCAAGTTTCCTGAGTGGGTAGCGTCCAGAATTTACTGGAAACCATCATTTAGTAGATTTTTAGAGCCTAAACAGTAGAACATCGTACTTCCACAAAGCACGCATATGCGCGTTCACGAAACTACGGAAGCCTCAGCGTTCAGAGCCTACTCTGCCGATAATACAAGCGTAGAAGAAGAAATTCTCTGTTTACATTGTGCTAAAAGCGACAGAGCTGCAGACAAACCGGGACAAACACAAGAGGGTCCAAGAGGGGTTGATATTGATTTAAAACAAAGAAAGAAAGAGAAAGAGAACGCGTGATCTCGTCTGGCGCGGCTTCCGTAGTTTCATGAATGTGCATCGTGGTGCTCGCAGGAGATGCGGAGAAACCCCCCTAAAAAAACAACACTCCCTGCCATCACCCTGAGACACGGGCAGCTGTGCCGGCGCATTCGTGCATGTTGTGGATGATGAAGGGCGGAGTCATACCATACCGTTCACGGCAATACTGGTGTAACGTTGGGGAATGATGAGAAAATGAAATATCACGATAGAATATGCTGCGACCGAGGAGGAGGAGGAGGAGGAGGAGGAGGAGGAGGAAGGCAACAGCAGCGCATTAACTTAAAGCTTGTTCATCCTCCATGAGAAGCGAGAACTTTCTTCTTGTTCTCAAGGCTGCTAGAACAAGAAAAAGGTTGGTTTTGGTAATTTCATCCATGTGAAGCTTCTTCCGTGGCGGGGTGCTTATAGGAAACACTGGCTCAGGTATGACGGATGAACTCGGCTGTGATGTTAAATTTTAGTGAACTTGTTGATAAAACACAGGGCAGTTATTATTTGTTCATTTTTCCTCCATTACTGTGACGAGGAAAAACCGAACCATGATTTTGTGTACCGTTACAGCCCTGATACCCATGTTAAAGCTGAAAAAAAAAAAGCAGTCATTGCTATTAGCAGTTTTGTCATTTGTTTCAGATGCTTTGAAAAATAGGGGTGGGTAAAAAATGTTGATACACTGAAATATTGTGATATTTTCATATGCCGATACCAAATCGATATTTAAAAATGCGGTATCTATTTTACTTACAAAATCTCGCAAGATTTCATTGTTCTGTTACAAAATCTCACGATATTCATGACTTCTCGCGAGATTTCGTTGGTAAGATAGACTGATAGTGTTTTTGAATGTCAATATGATATCAGCATATGAAAATATAACAAAGGTTTTGTGAATTCTCATGAGATTTTGTAACATAATGATGAAATATTGCGAGATTTCATTCGAAAATTAGATTGATACCGTGTTTTAAAATGATAATATGATACCAGGAAAAGAAAATATTGCGATATTTCAGTGTTTTGATATTTTTTCCCACCGATAGTCTTTAGAAGTTTTAAACTCTGTAAAAAATACGTTTTTGAAGGAGAAGGTTTTTTTTTTTTTTTTTTTTTGTTAGACTTTGGAAACAGCGGGCTCATCAGTTAAATACTGATCAAATATCAGTGGGGTGGCCGATGTCCGATACTCAGTTTTAAGGCCGATACAGGCAGACACCGATAAGGGGCCAATGATATCGTGCATCTCTAATTTCAACATCAGTAACCAAATCCAGGCCTTTTAACCTGTAAAAATGGCGTCCAGCCTTCTTGTGCATACGCCTGGTTTTCATCCTGATAAAATGCCACCGTTGTCCCGCGGACCGCTTCTTCTCTGCAGGACTGCTGAGGGGGAGGCAGACTGATTCACAACAAGGCCATCAGCAACAAAGCTTGTGCATCACTAACATCTGCATGCATGAAAATCAGCCATATAAATATTAATTCCCAGAGTTTAATTTCCTCTGCCAGGACGAGCCGCCCCCACATGAGCCCGAGACCAGCTGCCTGGCTCCGGGGCAGCAGGTGGAAGTTATTTCAGCAGGGTGGCGCTTTCTCATTGGCCATTCAACAGTAGGACACAGCAGCGGTCCAGATGAAAGCAGGCAGGGAGAAGTCGCTCTCTGATGAGTGAGAAGCTGACTCACCCCAGCTGCACACAAATATACTGATGACCAGCGATACCTGGCAGGTTTTATCAGCATCTCACATCCAGCTCAGAGGCCTGATACGTGGAGCTCTGACTCGCTGATGGCAGCGTCCATCAATGCAGGAGCACGAGATTCTTCAGAGGAAAGCTTTACTGCAGGATGGAGTCATGCTGGTTTATTCTGGAACAGGGCGGACGTCGGCACAAACGGAACCGTTTCATGCTGGAACACGGTGGGACGTCGGCAAAAACGGAACCGTTTAATGCTGGAACACGGCGGGACGTCAGCACAAACGGAACCGTTTAATGCTGGAACACGGCGGGACGTCGGCACAAACGGAACTGTTTAATGCTGGAACACGGCGGGACGTCGGCACAAACGGAACCGTGTAATGCTGGAACACGGTGGGACGTCGGCACAAACGGAACCGTTTCATGCTGGAACACGGCGGGACGTCGGCACAAACGGAACCGTTTAATGCTGGAACACGGCGGGACGTCGGCACAAACGGAACTGTTTAATGCTGGAACACGGCGGGACGTCGGCACAAACGGAACCGTTTAATGCTGGAACACGGCGGGACGTCGGCACAAACGGAACCGTTTAATGCTGGAGCTCGGCGGGGCGTCGGCTCAAACGGAACCGTTTAATGCTGGAACACGGCGGGACGTCGGCAAAAACGGAACCGTTTAATGCTGGTATTTCTCGGCCGGGACGTCGGCTCAAACGGAACCGTTTCATGCTAGAGCACTGTGGGGCGTCAGCACAAACGGAACCGTTTCATGCTGGAACACGGCGGGACGTCAGCACGAACGGAACCGTTTAATGCTGGAACACGGCGGGGCCGTCGGTACAAACGGAACCGTTTAAGGCTGGAACACGGCGGGACGTCGGCACAAACGGAACTGTTTCATGCTGGAACACGGCGGGACGTCGGCACAAACGGAACCGTTTCATGCTGGAACACGGCGGACGTCGGCACAAACGGAACCGTGTAATGCTGGAACACGGCGGGACGTCGGCACAAACGGAACCGTTTAAGGGCTGGAACACGGCGGGACGTCGGCTCAAACGGAACCGTTTCATGCTGGAATTCTGGCGGGACGTCGGCACAAGCGGAACCGTTTCATGCTGGAACACGGCGGACGTCGGCACAAACGGAACAGTTTAATGCTGGAACACGGCGGGACGTCGGCCCAAACGGAACCGTGTAATGCTGGAACACGGCGGGACGTCGGCACAAGCGGAACCGTTTCATGCTGGCACACGGCGGACGTCGGCTCAAAGCGGAACCGTTTCATGCTGGAACACGGTGGGACGTCGGCACAAAGCGGAACCGTTTCATGCTGGAACACGGCGGGACGTCGGCACAAACGGAACCGTTTCATGCTGGAACACGGTGGGACGTCGGCAAAAACGGAACCGTTTAATGCTGGAACACGGCGGGACGTCAGCACAAACGGAACCGTTTAATGCTGGAACATTTCGGCGGGACGTCGGCACAAACGGAACCGTTTCATGCTGGAACACGGTGGGGCGTCGGCACAAACGGAACCGTGTAATGCTAGAACACGGCGGGACGTCGGCACAAACGGAGCCGTTTCATGCTGGAACACGGCGGGGCGTCGGCACAAACAGAACCGTTTAATGCTGGAACACGGCGGGGCGTCGGCACAAACGGAACCGTTTCATGCTGGAACACGGCGGGGCGTCGGCACAAACGGAACCGTTTCATGCTGGAACACGGCGGGACGTCGGCACAAACGGAACCGTTTCATGCTGGAACACGGTGGGGCGTCGGCACAAACGGAGCCGTTTAATGCTGGAACACGGCGGGACGTCGGCACAAGCGGAACTGTTTAATGCTGGAACACGGCGGGACGTCGGCACAAACGGAACCGTTTCATGCTGGAACACGGTGGGGCGTCGGCACAAACGGAACCGTTTCATGCTGGAACACGGCGGGGCGTCGGCACAAACGGAACCGTGTAATGCTGGAACACGGCGGGGGCGTTGGCACAAACAGAACCGTTTCATGCTGGAACACGGTGGGGCCGTCGGCAAAAACGGAACCGTTTACTGCTGGAGAACACGGCGGGGCCGTCGGCACAAACGGAACTGTTTAATGCTGGAACACGGCGGGACGTCCGGCACAAACGGAACCGTTTCATGCTAGAGCACGGCGGGGCGTCGGCACAAACGGAGCCGTTTAATGCTGGAACACGGCGGGGCGTCGGCACAAACGGAACCGTTTCATGCTGGAGCGCGGCGGGGCGTCAGCACAAGCGGAACCGTTTAATGCTGGAACACGGCGGGGCGTCGGCAAAACGGAACCGTTTAATGCTGGTTCTTGGGGCGTCGGCACAAGCGGAACCGTTTCATGCTAGAACGCGGCGGGGCGTCAGCACAGGCGGGGGCCGTTTCATGCTGGAACACGGCGGGGCGTCAGCTCCAGACGGAACCGTTTAATGCTGGAACATTTCTGGGGGCCGTCGGCAAAAAGCGGAACCGTTTAATGCTGGAACACGGCGGGACGTCGGCACAAACGGAACCGTTTCATGCTAGAACACGGCGGGACGTCAGCACAAACGGAACCGTTTCATGCTGGAACACGGCGGGACGTCGGCACAAACGGAACCGTTTAATGCTGGAACACGGCGGGACGTCGGCACAAACGGAACCGTTTAAAAGGCTGGAATACGGCGGGGCGTGAGCACAAACGGAACCGGTTCATGCCGGAACTCGGCGGGACGTCGGCACAAACGGAACCGTTTCATGCTGGGCCCCGGCGGACGTCGGCACAAGCGGAACCGTGTAATGCTGGAACACGGCGGGGCCGTCGGCACAAACGGAACCGTTTAAGGCTGGAACACTGTGGGACGTCGGCACAAACGGAACCGTTTCATGCTGGAACACGGCGGGACGTCGGCACAAACGGAACCGTTTCATGCTGGAACACGGCGGGAAGTCGGCACAAACGGAACCGTTTCATGCTGGAACACGGCGGACGTCGGCACAAACGGAACCGTTTCATGCTGGAACACGGCGGGACGTCGGCACAAACGGAACCGTTTCATGCTGGAACACGGCGGACGTCGGCACAAACGGAACAGTTTAATGCTGGAACACGGCGGGACGTCGGCACAAACGGAACCGTGTAATGCTGGAACACGGTGGGACGTCGGCACAAACGGAACCGTTTAATGCTGGAACACGGCGGGACGTCGGCACAAACGGAACCATTTCATGCTAGAACACGGCGGGACGTCGGCACAAACGGAACCGTTTCATGCTGGAACACGGCGGGACGTCGGCACAAACGGAACCGTTTCATGCTGGAACACGGCGGGACGTTGGCACAAACAGAACCGTTTAATGCTGGAACCTGTGGACGCTTGTCAGCACAAACGGAACCGTTTCATGCTAGAACATCTGTGGGACCCCGTCGGCACAACGGAACCGTGTAATGCTGGAACACGGCGGGACGTCGGCACAAGCGGAACCGTTTAATGCTGGAACACGGCGGACGTCGGCACAAACGGAACAGTTTAATGCTGGAACACGGCGGGACGTCGGCACAAACGGAACCGTGTAATGCTGGAACATGGCGGGACGTCGGCACAAACGGAACCGTTTCATGCTAGAACACGGCGGGACGTCGGCACAAACGGAACCGTTTCATGCTGGAACACGGCGGGACGTCGGCACAAACGGAACCGTTTAATGCTGGAACACGGCAGACGTCTGCACAAACGGAACCGTTTCATGCTGGAACACGGCGGGACGTCGGCACAAACGAAACCGTTTCATGCTGGAACACGGCGGGACGTCGGCACAAACGGAACCGTTTCATGCTGGAACACGGCGGGACGTCGGCACAAACGAAACCGTTTCATGCTGGAACACGGCGGGACGTCGGCACAAACGGAACCGTTTAATGCTGGAACACGGCGGGACGTCGGCACAAACGGAACCGTTTCATGCTGGAACACGGCGGGACGTCGGCGCAAACGGAACCGTTTCATGCTGGAACACGGCGGGACGTCGGCGCAAACGGAACCGTTTCATGCTGGAAAACGGCGGGACGTCGGCACAAACGGAACCGTTTCATGCTGGAACGCGGCGGGACGTCGGCACAAACGGAACCGTTTCATGCTGGAACACGGCGGGACGTCGGCACAAACGGAACCGTTTCATGCTGGTCTGGAGAAATCTGAGGATTCATCTATGAGAGGCTCCAGATGTTCACACGTGGAGCTGCAGTTTCTTACCACCAGCTCTCAGAGAAATACACGTAAAACAAAAAGATCCCTGACTCGTCAAGACAGCCTAGACCGAGACCAGGACACTACCAAGACCAGAGCATCAAGACCAAGACCAGATCATCAAGACCAAGACTAGGGTATTAAGAACAAGACCAGAGTATCAAGACCAAGACCAGAGTATCAAGACCAAGACCAGAGAGAGTCCAGACCAAGACCAGAGTATCAAGACCAAGACCAGAGTATCAAGACCAAGACCACAGCATCAAGACCAAGACCAGAGAGAGTCCAGACCAAGACCAGAGTATCAAGACCAAGACCAGAGAGAGTCCAGACCAAGACCAGAGCATCAAGAACACGACCAGAGCATTTTGCAGCTCTTTATTGGATCTACAGCTGAGCTTTTTATGACAGCTCCTGTGAACAATATTTTTCTGGGAAATGTAGATGTTACAAAAAACAAATGATTGAATAAATACATCTGAAATAAATTCAGGTAAATGTAACGGTTCCTTCTGCAAAAGTTTTTTGGTCATCTCGTTTAAGGATATTGATTGGAAAAAAACTGTGGTTGATAAGTAATAAATATTGTCTAAACAATAAAATCAAAGAAGTTTCTTATAAAATTATGCACAAGATATATCCAACAAAGAAGACTTGAGAAAGATTTATGATATTGAGTAGGCCTGTAATTTTTGTGGCTTGACTGAAGAAACTGTTGAACACTTGTTTTTCCGCTGCTTGTTCACTCAGATATTCTGGATAAATGTGCAGACTGAACAGAAAACAGGACACGCATTGCAACTGCAAGAGAAAGACGTTTTTCCTTACGATGAAAACAGCAAACTGGAAAAAAAAGAGATTTCTTTTGTTCAACTTGTTTTACAGCACCATCATCAATGATATTGAACAGTCCAAGGTTAAAAAACTAAATTGATTTTGGAAACGTTTTTCTATGATGAATGAAGATTTTCTTTTTGCATGGCCTCTTTGGCATTTATATTAGGGATGCACAATATTGCAATTTTGGCCGATATTCGATATTTTAAAACTTATGTGGCTGATAACCGATATAGATACATATATTTAAACTGAAAAATAAATGATGTAATATTCATTCTTTGTGGAAAATTAGAAAAATACCTCAACTTGTGTTTATGTAGAACAAGTCAAACTCAATGACAGTTGTTCAAACAAAACTAACAGGATACGTGTGTTATATCCTAGAACCACCTAGATTTTCTTTTCCCTGAGAAAAACAAACAAACAAACAAACAAAAAAACAATATCCAAAAACGGGATACTCGGTTATTTACACAAATGAGCGTGTAGAAACTCTGTTCACACAGAATATCCTCAAATAAACTGTCTTAAGAAGTTTAAAGTCTGTAAAAAAGAAGTTTTTGAAGAAAAAGAAGACAACGTTTTTGTATTTTTTAGACTTTTGAAACAGCGGGCAGATCAGTTAAATATCGGTGCGGTTGCCGATGTCCGATACTCAGTTTTATGGCCGATATAGGCCGATGCCAATAGGGGGCGATTATATCGGGCGTCCCTAATTTATATTGCAAATTTTATACTGGCTACTCTTTGTAATCGCGTCTCTTTTAATATTTATACCCTTGGCATACAGTTTTGTTCCGTTTATATTTGTTAAATAAAAAATACTGAAAAAATATTGAAAAAAAAAAAAAAGTTAAAAGTAGCATGACAGCATTGGCAGGCGCAGGACCCGAGCACATCTGGTACCCACACCTAATCACCTTCTAAATAATAAAAAGTACAGTTATATCCATGTTTATTTGATACCTTTTTACTACAAGACGAAGCCTGATGTCTTCTCTTCGCATGGCGAGGTATACGGTTCATTCATTCAACAGTACTATCCTATCAGTATCGGCCGATACGCTCAGCCCAGGTATCGGTCTGGGACTGGATGAGAACAACTGGATCGCTGCATCTCCATCATGGGATGAAGAGCCCAGATCCAGAACTGGACTGGATTCCTGCATCTGGGCCCCCTCATCGTCATCAGGAAAAACCACATTCTGGACTGAGCGGCTCCAGGAAAAAGTATGTGGGGGCATGCAAGTATGTGAAAGTATGTGAACGTCATGTAAGGAGGCGAAAGTATGTGAACGTCATGCAAGTATGTGAAAGTATGTGAACGTCATGGAAGTATGTGAAAGTATGTGAACGTCATGTAAGTATGTGAAAGTATGTGAACGTCATGTAAGTATGTGAAAGTATGTGAACGTCATGCAAGTATGTGAAAGTATGTGAACGTCATGCAAGTATGTGAAAGTATGTGGGCGTCATGTAACTATATAAAAGTGTGTGAGTGTCATGTAAGTATGTGAAGAGTATTTGCGAGTTATGTAAGTGTATAAAAATATTTGAGGCGTCATGTAAGTATATAAAAGTATTTGGGAGTCGTGCAAGTATAAAACAATATTCAGGAGACATGTATGTATATGAAAGTATTTGGGCATCATGTAAGTATAAGAAAATATAAGGGCGTTATGTTAGTATATGAAAGTATTTGGGCATCATGTAAGTATATGAAAGTATGTGGGCGTCAATTAAGTATATAAAAATTATTTTGGAGTCATGCAAGTGTAGAAAAGTATTTAGGCATAATGTAAGTATATGAAAGTATGTGGGCGTCATGTAAGTATATTACAGTATTTGGGCATCATGTAAGTATATG